>WSYH01011581.1:0-20617 GCA_036426205.1 Ascaphus truei | reverse complement strand
TTTGGGTTTTGAGTTTTGACTATCTAGTCTCTATAATACAATATGATGTCATATTAAATATGGTTACCCATGTATTGATTTAGAGCAAGTTTTGTGAAGACATGTAATTGCTCTATGTAGATTAATGTGAAGATTTGGGATGGCACCATGTTGTATATATTTCTTATGTTATTGCAATTGCATGTACAGTGTCATCTCATTATCCGCTATACTATTACTCTTGTTCTGCCCCCTATCTAGGGTATATTGATAATGATTATTATGATCTCGTTTTTGCACTTTTTATTGCAATAGGTTTTTGCACAGATTAATGCTATATACTTACCTTTATTTCATTGGTTGATTATGTTTTGTACCTATGATGTTGTTATATACTTAATTATTATTATCAGTTTCCTCCGATGAAAGGTTATATGTATTGTTCGTGTTTTTAACCCATTTCTTTTGTTAAATCTTAATGATAATCTCATTATCATGTTGTTTTTATGTTGCACTTATTTCCTCTGTATACAGTATGTTTTCCACACTTGTCAGTTTGTTCCATTTTGCCCCGCAACCACTCCTCTGCTGATTGAGATGCATTCCCAGGCCAGTACAATATTGGCTAAAAGTGGGAACCAATCATAGTACTCACGGACGTATTCGCGCCAATAATACATTCAGTGACGTCACGGCTGGGGGCGGGGCTATGGTTACATAACGGACACTGTGGGCGAACATGAACTCACTCTTTGACAAAGGGATCCGTCCCGAAACGCGTCAGAGTGTGTTCTGACCCCCCCTCCACCACACAATAAAAGGTTTTTAATGTTCCTGTTGGATTGCAGCCCCTGTTTGTTTCACTGTTGCTGTGCTCCGCTTCCGGACTTCACGGACTGTTCTCTCCTTGTTATCTTCAGCGTGAGGCACGCTCAACATGGGGACTGTGTTGCTGTATTCGTGCGTACTCTGCCGGTTTTGCCGTTATTGCCTCATAGATCATGTTTGTCTCATTGATTTAGCTGATAGGCCTGTCATGGTATATATGTTTGGTCAGTCAGCTTTTCATAGAGACCTACACATGACTTTATGTTTCTATACAGGCATTATACATTGAGTCTCACGCAGCTTTCATTATTTGGATACCCCCAATATCAGTGAACTTTATTAATATAAAGACAACATTCTGTTCTCTCTGAGCCCTGAACACTGGGACTAGTGCCCTAAAAAACCCTGTCAACTCCTTGATGAGGTTACTTTCGAAGTCCCGGGCTTGATCAGAGTGCAGGTGATTGGGCAGTCAGTAATGAATAAAGTACCTCTATTTTGGCCACTGTAATGGCCTTCTGGTCTTTGGTTGGGTAGGCTTGGGCGTACCGAGTGTAGTGATCTGTAATCACTAGTACATTGCCGATGCCTTGGGCATCTGGTTCAATACACAGAAAACCCATGCATACGAGGTCCGGGGGACCGGAGCTCTTCAGATGAGCCATTGGGGCGGCTCTGGTAGGTAGGGTCTTTTGTTGGATGCACCGTGAACATCAGCGGCAGTGGCATTCTACTGACTCATGCGTGGCCAGAAGAACCGGTCTCGTATCAGACTGAAGGTTTTGTCTACTCCAAGATGGAAATTGTCATTGTGTAGAGATCGCAGAACCATGTGTTGTAGGTTCCTTGGTAGAACCAGTTGCCTTCTAACCGGCACCACCCTATAAAGTAGACAATTGTCAATTTTGAATTTGCCTACCTCTCGCATTAGTATTGCGACCGTGTCACTGGGGGGCATGTTTTAGAATTTGAGGCTTGTTTTGTTGGGCGGCCTGGCAGATGCTGACAGCCACTGGATCCCATATTTGATATTGTACTAGATCATTCCACGCAATTATCTTGTCAGGGGTGATGTTCATTCCCTCTGGGTTACAGTAGGCGGCAGGAATAGCCTTGGATTAGCATCCCAAGAAATCCATGACCCTCAGTTCTGAGAAGGCCACTTTATCTTCCACGATAGCCACAGTTGAGCACATAGCTCGCATCCCTGGTCCAGGGATCTCCTCCCAGAGGTCATTATCTGGGGTAGTATCCAGTCCCGGTCTTCTGGATAGAGCATCAGCTCCAATGTTCAGGGGCCCCGGTTTGTACTTCAGTGTGAACTGGTAGTTTGAAAGGGCTGCCAGCCATCTGTGGCTGGTGATGTCTAGTTTGGAGGACATCAGTATGTACTTCGGTATTGGTCCCCATTATAATGGGGGAACTTGGGTATTCCCGAGGCTCAGGGCATATTAGAGCCTCAACATCCATGGTGTGGGACTTGCCGGTGTTCAGCTGGGTAATTTCCGTCAATGGGGTAATCCTCATTGCTGTTTCCCCACAGCTTTATCTTGTCGGCCGACTGCAAGGGCAGATGTTAAAGACGTTGATCATAAAATTGCAGTACGCAATGGTCACCTGGGACCCAGAGTCCACAAAGCTGATGCGTATATTCTATCCAAGAGGACACAGATTAAGGCACGGTAAGGATGGAGAGGTTTCATCGGATTTTGGCAAGGGGGCATTTTCTGATGGCGGGGAAGCTGGTTCTGCCAACTGGACATTGGAGGTCATGGCTTTAGGGTTGGAGGTTCGAGTTTTTTTTCTTCGGACAGTTCCATGACAAGTGACCCTTCTGGCCACAGTGGAAGCAGATGACGCCACTGAGGTCGGACTAAGCCCTGTTGTAGGGGATACTTGTCCAGAGGTGCGGGGCTTGGTAGTATGTACCTCGATAGAAGGATAGTCTTCGGCTTGGAGATTTCAAAATGTGACAGCAGATAGGAATCACTTGGCCAACATTGTTTGCCCATTTTCCAATCTGGATTGGAAATGATATACTGTAGCAGTTGGCCTTTTCACTTTTTGTCAGATGCATGTTATTATAAGAATGTCTTCAGCAGGTATTGTTACTGTTTTTGTCACAGTTACAGAGATCACTTGTGCAGCATCGAGTTGAAGGAAACAGGTTCATCATACGCCAGCATAATGACTCAGTAGTGCATCCCCGTTTGGTAAAAACTAGAATAAAAAAGATTTCATTTATTGACAGGTATAGTATAACAAAATAACATTATAACAGAGATGGGAGTAATTTAATTTGGGGGTTCTCATCTTTCAAATAATTCACATTTTTACTAAACGTTGTTATGCCGTGAGGAACCTTCCCGCGTTGGAAGACACATAGTGGTCTATTTACTAAAGTGTCCCGGCTGCCAACGGTTGGGCAAAACCAATGCAAAAAACACAGCCTTTCTGTTTTATTATCATTATTTTCATTTAAAAAATTGTATCCTATAAAAGCTGTGCGAGCTTTTCCTTTTAAAAATCTGGAGCAATACTTTGCACAGATTTCCACCCAGGAGACTTTAGTAAATAACTCAATAACGTCCCATTCAAGTGAACAGGTCGTAAGTTATGTACCAGCAGCAGAAGGTATCTTATGGAATAGCACAGCATAGAAAATAAGGCTTATATTGTATTGTTGTGGGTCCAGTGTAAGTCCGAGTCTGTAATCATGCAATACAGAAACAATGAGATTAACATTCAAGGGTAAGGAGTAACATAGACTATTCCATCTTCCTGATCATAGAAAGAATTCTACAGAGATGGCAACATACAGTATCAGAAAAACTGCAACACTTTCTCTGAGTGGAACATGACTACTCCTAGCTCTGGGTAGCTCAAAAAAATGTTTTTGAATCTCCCAGACAAGAGAACAGTACTTATTCATACGGAAACCATATTACCACTGTGGTCTGCTTCACTCCAGCGTTCAATAAGTAGACACAGCATCATCTGGCGATGGCACGACAATTACTTTTGATTGACCCCAAAGCTTCGGTATCTTTAATTTTAGTATTTACCGAGGGACCCCTACAGTTTTATTCAACTACAGGTAAAAACTAAAATTTTACTTATGAGTGGATTGCGGTATTAAAAGTGTAGCGCACTTTCCCCCACTCGATGAGAGATATGGCGGCTACAGTAAGTGGTGCGTTACCTGTGGCTCACAGGAGACCTGAAATTCCGCTGCTGGGAGCCTGGGGTATTTACCTGATTTGTCTGGTGACAGTGCCTCCACATGCAAGGGATCCCAACTTGGTGGAATAAGCCCCTTACAGGAATAATACCAATAATACACACACTCAAGTAAATACTAATTACCTTTACTGAACACAGTATAGCAGTACCCTGTACCACACAGTATAATAGGCCCAACCCAGTACCATCAATGAGTTTCCCCAAAGTAAATAGGGTGCTTGGCACCAATACACTGATGTCCTTCTCCCACAATGTCAAGGCCCACCCAAAAGGGTTGGAGATAATGCTATCCTGTGAAGTATTGGTGCACTTAGTTGGGTACCTGCCCGGGGCTCCAGCACCCGGGTAATGCATGTTAACAAAGGGGATCCGTCTGATCCAACGTTGTCGGCTGCCTCCGCTTGGGGTTAATTCCGGCGTGGATAATATCACCATACAGAATCTCTTACAACAGGGGTGACCTGGTCCCAGACCACAGGCCGTAATCACTGTGCGGTGTCTTCACTGTGTCCCTGACAGTAGACAGTAAGTGAGGAAGCGTCCCTATCTAAGGCCGCGTCCATGGATAGTGCTTGCGGGCGGGGGCTCGCTGAGGCGCGCTTACGCTCAGCACCGAGCCCCTACAGCCGCAATGAGAGCGGTTTAGTAGGGGCTCACCTACGCTACCACAAGCGCGCGGAAGCGTAGGTCTTAGGAAAATTTTACATTTTCGTGCTTGCCGGAGCGCAGGGCCGGTCATGCGAGCGGTTCGCCCAATGAGGGCGAACCAGCTCTGTGACGTCACTAGCACGCCTGCCGACACGCCCCCGGACGGCGCACTGTCTAAGGCCACGGAAAGCACCCGCTTTCCCTCAGCCTCAGCGCACCTCCGCCCACAAGCAATATCCATGGACGAAGCCTAAGGGGCCTTCCCTGAAGCAACTTCAAGCTACTGTGATTCAGGGCCACTGGCTCTTAGATACTACCTGCTTGATCCAGCTCCCTCTTCTGACTAGTGTGGCTCGCAGTGAGTCAAAAGTATCTATTCCCTGAGCAAGGCAATTGCAGCAGCCCTTTTGGCTGTTTCGCGCCATAGGACTTATAGCCCTATGCACTATGGTGCTTGTAGTTCCCCTGCAGAGCATTTTGTGTAATGGCCGCCGCTATTGATGAGCCTCTGCACTTGCGCTGTGTAAACCAACATGGTCGCCGCAACTATTGGGCCATTGCGCATGCACCAGAGTACAAACATGGCCGCAGGGCTCTTCTGTGCATGTGCACTATCTCACGCATGCGCAGCTGCACGGAAGATGGCGGCGCCCTGCAAAGGGAGTCACTGAGAGCCCCCGACAATTCGATCGCCGGCTGCAACTGCCCGCAGCCCTCCCCACACTCTCCCCATCCTCCGCTGTGGGACGCAGCTGCAGCTGAAGGTAAGGGGATGAAAAGGGACCCAGGGGGGACCGGACCACATTCTCCCCCTGTGAAAAGACCAATGTCCCCGCTTGGGAACAACGTAACCATAACCACAACAGAAGTTATATAATAAAAATGCTTAACATGTATATACAACTTAACACATTGCAAATGGCTTTACATGAGATTGTACATTTATGTGAACATCACTGTGGCAAGAGTGGGGTTAATCAGGCCCTTAATAAAGGTATTATACCCGACTGATTAACCCCAACTCATATTGGGAGTGAAGGGGTTAAAAGTATATGCATGACCCTAATGTATTTGCCCCTGTCCCAGCCTTTTTATCACCATTTTGCAGGCTTCTCCCTGCCTGTAGTAATACAAATAAATACAAAGTGTGCTATAATGTTTTTAGGCACAAGATGGCGTTGTGAGTGCCGAAGCCGGCGCTGATTGAATAAGCGTGGCTGGCGCTGGGAGGTCTGTTTGAAGTATGGGTATCCATTTCCAAGCATTCGACTCTGTAACCACAAGTCAATTGAATAAGTGGCTTGCGGTTAGGGTTGAAGTGGGTTACAGATAAAATGTATCTGTGCCTTGTTAGCTCCCGTAACTTGAAAGGCAGAAAGTCTATTGCCGTGGGAAGTCGGTCAATTGACGTGAGAAGTAGGTGAACTTGGATTCCCATGAGCAAGCCTTTCAATTAAGCGGGCTAACTCGGGAACGCAGATTGATAGCACTCTAATTTTTGGTGTGCAAGTCACAATAAATAAACAGCTCACACATATATAAAAATTACAGTTGTGACACCCCCAGAACATGATGTTTTAATAAAGTATATGATACTTTAAGTTTTCAAAAGTACAGGCAGGAACAGTTTTTTCTATGAGCCCGGGAGAAATCCTATGGCATGTAAATATGCCAGGGGTAATTGAGCTGAGGGTATTTTCCTTCCTACACTTCAAAGACCCTCTGTTCAGTGGGAGATTGTAAGCCCAGTGAAGTGCCCAGAATGAAAAGACTCATAGATCCAAAGTGTGAAAGTGGCCAGGATGTTGCTGAGTGCTAGATACCGGTACTCAGCATGAGCCCTTCACACCTTGGAGCCAAACCCCAGACCAAGGGTCGCCAGGAAAAGGGTGTACCCGAGGTATGCTAAGTCGCATGGGTGTCAAGCCAACACATGCACGGTGCAAACAGGAAAGCCTTTTTGCCTGGTTTTGCAAACTACAGGCAAATCGGAGATTGGTGAGTTAAGTGTTCCCACGGAGGGGATTGGGCAGGCATGTTACAGATAGGTCTGTGAACTCTGTAAACCTGCCCGCCGAGCTATCCCTAGTGTGATTCATGACGTAACCAAGCTTTGCACAGGATTCTGTTCGCGAATAGCGGTAGCGGTTCCAGGACGCAAGGGGTTAATAACAACACAACCAAAGATTTACCCCAAACTCCGGAATTCGTTACCCCTGGTGACTCCCGGACGAATTATTATGAACGTCTACGAAATTCCTTTATTTGGCGGAGTTATTAGATAGGCAACTTGCGATCTAGCCAAACGGACTTTAAATGAGAAACTGCATTTCTTGCGCTTTCTGGCAAAAGACATTTTATTTTGTTTCCGGTCGCCAGGAAAAGGGTGTACCCCAGGTATGCTAAGTCGCATGGTTATCAAGCTAACACATGCACAGTGCAAATAGGAAAGCCTTTTTGCCTGGTTTTGCAAACTACAGGCAAATCGGAGATTGGTGAGTTAAGTGTTCCCACAGAGGGGATTGGGCAGGCATGTTACAGATAGGTCTGTGAACCCTATAAAACTGCCCGCCGAGCTATCCCCAGTGTGATTCATGACGTAACCAAGCTTTGCACAGGATTCTGTTCGCATATAGCGGTAGCGGTTCCAGGACGCAAGGGGTTAATAACAACACAACCAAAGATTTACCCCAAACTCCGGAATTCGTTAGCCCTGGTGACTCCCGAACGAATTCTTATGAACATCTACGAAATTCCTTTATTTGGCGGAGTTATTAGATAGGCAACTTACGATCTAGCCAAACGGACTTTAAATCAGAGACTGCATTTCTTGCGCTTTCTGGCAAAAGACATTTTATTTTGTTTCCCCATCCCAGTAAGTGTTATATTAAGTGTATTCTGAAGCTGTCGTGTGTTTGTCTATCAAGGAAATAAATGACAATTTATTTTGCCTCCTTGTCGTGTTCAATCGAGAATCCCAAAAATATAAAGTGTTGATAAGTTCTAGTCCACCGTGACAATCACAATCACAGATTTGATCTTGCTGCGACACCACTGCTGAGCCTTATAGTGGGGTGTCCCAAAAGAATTATAGGCTACACGGTTGGGAGTGTACCTAACACGCTGGCTTTGGCGAATTCCTTCTTCGACTCCCTCTGGGGATAAGTGTCCGTACTCTTGAGACTCAGCCTCTCTCATTGAGGGTACTAGTGTCTCTGTAATTCTCTATGAGGTATGATAGAAGGATTTCTGGGGTCCAGAGGAGGGCTTTTTGGAGCCACCGGAGTAGGTGTCTTTGGACGGGGCCCATTACTTGGCGCTCCTTTGGGAATTGCCTCTTGATTTTGTCCCGCACTACTAGTGGGTCCTTCCATCAGATCCTCAGGTGTTTCGATTATTGTCTCTGGATTTCCCTCAGCTCTCTCTGGCTCACCGGCCAATGGTGTAGCCTCTATTTCTGGATCGTCATCTCAAAATTGCAGAATAGGCAGGAGATGTTAGCGGTACCAGACCTTTTCCCAGCCATCCATGTCTTTTATGCGGTAGACCGGGAGGCCCGGCATCTGTGATTCGACTTCATAAAACTCATCGCACCAGCAGTCGGCCAGCTTGTATTTACCGGGAATCCCTAGATTACGGAGGGGAACGCTGTCTCCAGGACGAATTTCTCGATGGCGGACTTTATGGTCATAGCGCCATTTCTTTTTGGCGTTCTGATGAGCAGATGCTTCCTCTGCTAATTGGTAAGCTCATTGTAGGCTGTCTTAGAGCCGCAGTACGTACTTGAAGTGCGTAATGTTGGGTACCCCATCGATAGATACCCAGATGTATATCCACTGGCAGCTGTGCCTCTCCCATAATATTTTGGCCACTGTAATGGCTTCTGGTCTTTGGTTGGGAAGGCTTGGGCGTACCGAGTATAGTGATCTGTAATCACTAGTACATTACCGATGCCTCGGGTATCTGGTTCAATACACAGAAAACCCATGCATACGAGGTCCGGGGGACCGGAGCTCTTCAGATGAGCCATTGGGGCGACTCTGGTAGGTAGGGTCTTTTGTTAGATGCACCGTGAACATCAGCGGCAGTGGCATTCTACTGACTCATGCGTGGCCAGAAGAACCGGTCTCATATCAGACCGAAGGTTTTGTCTACTCCAAGATGGAAATTGTCATTATGTAGAGATCGCCGAACCATGTGTTGTAGGTTCCTTGGTAGAACAAGTTGCCTTCTATCCGGGTGGTTATGGTACTGCACCACCCAATAAAGTAAACAATTGTCAATTTTGAATTTGCCTACCTCTCGCATTAGTATTGCGACCGTGTCACTGGGGGCATGTTTTAGAATTTCTGGCTTGTTTTGTTGGGCGGCCTGGCAGATGATGACAGCCACTGGATCCCATATTTGATATTGTACTAGATCCTTCCACGCAATGATCTTGTCAGGGGTGATGTTTATTCCCTCTGGTTTACAGTAGGCGGCAGGAATAGCCTTGGATTGGCATCCCAAGAAATCCACGACCCTCAGTTCTGAGAAGGCCACTTTATCTTCCACGATAGCCACAGTTGATCACATAGCTCACAACCCTGGTCCAGGGATATCCTCCCAGAGGTCATTATCTGGGGTAGTATCCAGTCCCGGTCTTCTGGATAGAGCATCAGCTCCAATGTTCAGGGGCCCCGGTTTGTACTTCAGTGTGAACTGGTAGTTTGAAAGGGCTGCCAGCCATCTGTGGCTGGTGATTTCTAGTTTGGAGGACATCAGTATGTACTTCGGTATTGGTCCCCATTATAATGGGGGAACTTCGGGAATTCCCAAGGCTCAGGGGATATTAGAGCCTCAACATCCATGGTGTGGGACTTGCCGGTGTTCAGCCGGGGAATTTCCAGCCGAACCTGCACTACCCTGTCAATGGGGTAATCCTCATTGCTGTGTCCCACACAGCTTTATCTTGTCGGCCGACTGCAAGGGCAGATATTAAAGACGTTGATCATAACATTGCCGGTATGCAATGGTCATCTGGGACCCAGAGTCCAGCAAAGTTGATGCGTATATTCTGTCCAAGAGGACTCAGATTAAGGCAGCAGATTATACGCGACGGTAAGGATGGAGAGGTTTCATCGGGTTTTGGCACGGGGGCATTTTCTGATGGCGGGGAAGCTGGTTATGCTAACTGGACATTGCACGTCATGGCTTTAGGGTTGGAGATTCGAGTTTTTTTTTCCGGACTGTTCCATGATAAGTGACCCTTCTGGCCACAGTGGAAGCAGATGACGCCACTGAGGTCGTACTCAGCCCTGTAAGTAGGGGATACTCATCCAGGAGGTGCGGGGCTTTTTAGTATGTACCTCGATAGAAGGATAGTCTTCGGCTTGGAGGGCCTTCTTGGCCTTTTCCTTGTGGGAGTCTTCCCTTCAAGACTCCTTGGAGTGAGCCGTAGGTCGGTCTCCTCTAGATGAGTCATGAGTTTGGCCGGGGTTCTGAAACTGGAGGCTAACCTCCTGATCTTTGATTCGGTCCATGAGGTTCTCATAATGGGAGGGTTCTACTTAGATAGATTGCAGCTTATGCTGGCCACTAGGGGATGGTTGAATGAAGATCCGTGCAGGAATTGTTTGGTCCTGTAGTCGTCCAGGTCTGGCATCTGGATGACCCCTTTATGGAGCAGGGTCCACAAGGCTAGCTGCAACTGCTGGAGGTACTCAGACAATTCCTCATTTTCTTTCTGTTCGAGGGCATGGAAATGGGCCAATAGAGCTACTGGGTTGTCCTTTTTGCCATAAGTCCTGGTCAAGGCTCATATCAGATCTTGAGCTTCCGCGTTGGTGTGGCATTCACGATGTAATCGCACGATGTTGGCGGCCGGGGGCTGCAGGTACTCGATGATCCGTTGCCTTTTTATTGTGTCAGAGCACGTCCACCGGGCAGTATTTGTTCCGCGTGGTCATGCCATTCGTCGTAAGTTTCTTCGCCCAGTGGTGTGGGTTGAATCCGGAGAAGGTTTTTAGTCGACGGTACTGGTGACTGTGAGCTGACTGCGTTATGGCTTCTACTAGTTGAGGTAGAGATATACTCCTGGTGGAGCCACCAGTTGACAGGCTACTGTGGTAGTTGGGGTCTTGGCTAGGCATTTTGACGAGGCTCCTCGGGTACCGGCTAGCGGTAGATGTCTCAGTTGCAACTCAGGGTAAAGGTTAGCCTAGGCACAGGTACATCTGCCCAGACTGGTGTACTTGTGGCCATCCATCTCCCAGGGGTGTAGGACGAGGTGGACGCTTCAGCATCATAGGGGACCGCTGAGGAGGGCCACGGAGTGAACGTGGCCATGGGAGGTGACAGGCCGGGTATATTAGTGGGTAAATCTAACTAATTTTAACTGCTGAGTAGGGCAACCCAGGTCTGACATCTCAGCAGTGCCTCCAAATATTGCACACTTGCCCCCACTCTATGGGAGATATGGCGGCTACAGTGTGTGGTGCATTACCTGTGGCTCACAGGAGGCCTGAACCTCTGCCGCTGGGAGCCTGGGGTGTACCTGATTAGTCTAGTGACAGCGCTTCCATCTGCAAGGGATACCAACTTGGTGGGATAAGCCCCTTAGAGGAACAATACCAATAATACATACACTCAAGTATATACTAACAACCTTTTCTGAACACACTATAACAGTACCCTTTACCACACAGTATAATAGGCCAAACCCTGTACCACCAATGAGTGTCCCCAAAGTATATAGGGTGCATGGCACCAATACACTGATGTCCTTCTCCCATAATGTCAGGGCCCACACAAAAGTGTTGGAGATAAGCTATCCCGTGAAGTGTTGGTGCACATAGTTGGGTACCTACCTGGAGCTCTAGCACCCGGGAAAGGCAGATTAGCAAAGGGGATCCGTCTGATCCACCGTTGTCATCCGCAATGGTGTCTGTTTCTCGTGGGGTGAATTTTGGCGTAGATAATATCACCATATAGAGTCTCTTAAACCGAGGTGGCCTGGTCCCAGACCACAGGCTGCAATCACTGTGCGTCGTCCCTGACACTAGACAGTAAGTGAGGAAGTGTCCCTATCTAAAGGGCCTTCCCTGAAGCAACCACAAGCTACTGTGAGTCAGGGCCTAGCTGGGGCCTAATGGGGGATATACTAGGCCTTGTCTCAGAGCCACTGGCTCTGAGGCATTACCTGCTTGATCCAGCTCCCTCTTCTGACTGGTGTGGCTCGCAGCACGCCAAAGGTATCTAATCCCTGAGCAGGGGAATTGCTGCAGCCCTATTAGCTGGTTTGCGCCATGTAACTTATGCACTATGGGGCTTGTAGTTCCTCTGCAGAGCGTTTTGTGTATTATTGGGCTATTGCGCATGCACCAGAGTACAAAAATTGCCGCCGGGCTCTTCTGTGCATGTGCACCATCTCGAGCATGCGTGGCTACACTGAAGATGGCAACGACCTGCATAGGGAGCCTCCGGGGAGCCTCCGGCAAATCGGTCACCCGCCGCAACTGCCCGCAGCCCTCCCCGCACTCTCCCCATCCTCCGCTGCTGGACGCAGCAACAGCGGAAGGTAAGGGGATGAAGAGGACCCAGGGGGGACTGGGCACAAAAGTAAATCCTTCACCCTATATGATGCCTTCATTTGGTACATCTGAATTCAGTATGTTGGAGATGAGGCTTCCAGCAGGTGAGATTTCCTTAATGCTTTATAAAGTGTTACCTCTGCCTCTTTCTTTCTGCTGGTTATACATGATTTAAAGGTTCTTCGACACATATGGATTGGTTGTTGATAAACAATGACACTATTTTAGGATCACATGTTATTTCAAGTAACTTACAGATGTTGTAAGTCTTCACCGTATTATAGCAATGATTGAAACCTGAATTGCAGGTGATAATCGTGTGTTTGCATTCGCCTTCTTTCAAGCAGGTGGTCCTATGACACTGCAATGCATCCGCTGCAAATAAAACATCACATGAATCCAGAGAGAACACAGTATTAACTGAAAGCTCAAATAGGAAATGTATTGAGATAGTAACAGCTGCTCCATTACATTGAGCATTTTGGCCAGAATCAAACCTGTACACTTTTGAGGTATAGATATAGATGATATCAGTTGCACCCGGCGCACTTTAGAAATGTAGCAATATTAAATAGATCGGTCAATAGAGGGTTAATATGACTATATAGCTGTGAAGAGGGTGAGAGTTATATCTCAACTTGTGCACAATTAGATAGATACAATATATCAATGTTTGAACCACTTGCAATCTTGTGCCAGATAAAACATTAACACATTTGCTGTAAAGTTGGAAATAAATCGCAATGTCTCTATGCTTATACGTGGACAGTTCAAATGGGAGTTGGCTGAAATCTCTTTGCTGGATATGAAGGGGTTAAGGTGGGTAATGGGACCTTCACGCTGCCAGTTTATATATTGTGCCTGTTCAATTTGGCATTGCAGCGCATTTGCTTATAGCCAAGTCGTCCTCTCACCCCACAGCCACAAACCTCTGTATAGGGCTCCACATGGTTACCCCAGTTGTTCGTCCGATCCACCAAATGATCTTACAATGCTCAGCCGGTTCTCCCCTTGCTAGGCACCGCATGCTTTAGTGCTGTGTTGCTTAGGGCTTGCCTCTTTCTCCTGCATGCCTCCGTCAGATGTGCTGATTAGCTCTCCTGTTACTTCACCATAACCAGCGTGCAGATACTCAGAGCCTCTGATTTCTCACCGGTGGGAACTCCGTTGGCTGCTCTGCTCTGGTCTGCTCTCCTGACCATGTGCAAAAGCAGGTGTGCAGATACTAGTGTGTACTGTGTTGTACTCCAAGATCCACATAGGACTCTCCACTTAACCAAATCAATTTGCCTTCCTTGGTATGCATAGGCTTCTCCAATAGATGACAAAATAAGCACACACCAGCTGATATATTATCAAAAAGCTTTATTATTGCATATGGACATACAATAAGGGACATATAGAAAGTAGGTGACAATCTATTAACTCTACGCGTTTCGTCTTTAAACAAGACTTCATCAGGGGTAACATTTCTTAAATGCACCTTTTGGTATTTATACCTTTGTTTATGCCACTATTGGTTAATTGAAAATGCCAACCTCCATTTCTGGTTTGTGGATTTCTACCAATAGAGATATCTATGGCATAAACTCATTAGGGAAAACATCTGTTGTTAATCCATATACTTAAACAGTTAAATGATACTGTATACATTTAAAACACTTTTGATTAGTAGACTATTAATAAAAATTTATAAAAAATCACGAATATAAGCACATTCTAAAAGGCTAAATGAGGAATTAGATATATTATATCTTAATTCTATATTTCTTAAAAAGAATAAAAACTATATTGTATTTGATGATAATTAGAATAGAGAAAACAGAAAATATTTAGAGAACAAAAACATAATAGAACAGGAGAAGGCAAACAAATCTGCAATGAGACATTACTCATTCTGAATGGGGCTTATATTATTTAACAAGAAAGGCCCCCAAATCAATATCTACCTTGTTTCTAATGGAACCAAATATTTTAATTTATGAATCCATAAAGTTTCCAAGTCTCCACCCCTCCAATTGTGTCGTAACACATCTATGCCAAGACATTTAACTTTGAAGTGTCTTGATAAATTATGTTGCATAAAACCCTTTTGGATATTCACAATGTGTTCAGCAAATCAAAGTTTAAACTTTCTATTATATAACGTATAAGCATAGAGACATTGTCATTTATTTCCAACTTTATAGCAATTGTGTTAATGTTTTATCTGGCACAAGGTTGCAAGTGGTTCAAACATTGATATATTGTATCTATCTAATTGTGCACAAGTAGAGATATAAATCTCACCCTCTTCACAGCTATATAGTCATATTAACCCTCTATTGTCAGATCTACTCTACTTAAATATTGCTACATTTCTAAAGTGCGCCAGGTGCAGCTGATATCATTTTGTGTTAAAACCAGCATTCGGGCTGCATAGATATTTTCGCTCACCTGATATTCACTAGATATATATATGTATATATATATATACCTGATATTCACTAGAAATATTTATATATATATATTTCTAGTGAATATAAGGTGTATATATATAAAACACACACACACGTAATTCCATCCCTATAGACTAATAGGGAACACTTAGTATCTACACACACTTTTATTAATGCAACACCGTCTCACATTTCCACACCTACCCACACCATTTGTAAAGCGCTGTATACACTGTGGGCTCTTTATTTAGATTTACATACTTACACACACACTTACATCCTTCACAGTCAGGGACTATTTTACACCTCAAGTCATAAATCGCACACTACACAGGGGGAGGGATGGGCTCTAGTCACATTCCAAGATGCACTGTTTTTGAGTAAACCCGTGCCTGCTTTATTCAATGTAATATCACCGGAAGAGATCAGTGTATATCAAAAGCTCGCACAATTAAAAGCATTTCGTTAGCCACAGAACGGTATCGTTATATTATAAATTTATAACGGATCATCAGTTTGCATCTGCAGTTAACCTTTCTCTTAGCATTAGATACTGGATATCTGCCATTCTATGGTGCTTAACCATATATATATATTTATTGATATATATTATAATATACTCTATATATCTACTATCTCTCTCTATATCTATCTCTAACTATAATATATAATATAATATAACGATACCGTTCTGTGGCTAACGAAATGCTTTTAATTGTGCGAGCTTTTGATATACACTGATCTCTTCCGGTGATGTTACATTGAATAAAGCAGGCAAGGGTTTACTAAGTAAAGTATAGGTTTATTAAGTAAAAAACACTGTAGAGAAGTTAAATATTTTGCTTTCTTAAGACTCCCTTATAATAAGATACTGCAACTTTCTCTGAGTTCTTCTTGTACTACTCTAAGAAAAAGTACTGCAAGTAATTATTATGTAGTATTTACAGTACTGCTTTGTTTTAGGCCAGCTAGATGGGATTACACCTTTATAGTGTCATAGCTTCTCTAAATTGATATACGGTAATATACATTTTGTGCAAATCAATCTCTCTTATTCAAATCTTCTAATACTACAATTTACACTAATGTAATGATTCAAATTAAATAAGGAATATGGAACAATAATAGTCATATGAGGATGGTTTCAACTATTCTAAAATTGCAGTGATCAAAGATAACTTATCAGTCACTAATAAAAAAATGAATTCCCATTGGTTATCATTCTTATGGAATCTCTACAGTAACTATTGTAATATATTGCTCCAAATAATTGCATCCCTATTATACAAAGCTGCTATACTCACCATGTATGAGGAATGCACCCAGCACGAGCAAGATAACAGCTGCTTTCATCTTGAGTATCTGAGTCTGTGCTCTGTATCACTATTCTTCCAAGTTCTGCCTTATAAAGCCCAGTCCTCTTTACTGCAATCAGGTCTCTTTACTGGCTGGGAAGTTCACTGGTTACAGTACATGGGATGGCTCAATAGATCAACAAATTACAGTATGTACTTTCCAGTCATTTGCTATTTAGTAATCCTTTATCTGTTGGTACTGCCTGTGGCTAAATGTTTGGCAAAGATTAGCTTAACTAGATACAAGCTTGTTGATGTGTTTCCACTTGCAGTATGTATTATATTGTATTAATGCTAATAAAAACATTGCATTTTGTAAAAAGTGTATTTATTTTCCATGTTTTATTATGGCCTCAAATTTGGGAAATTTTAATGTAAACGCCTTTCTCTGGGACCTAATACATTTTGCTGCTGATCAATAACTGAATAAATAATACTTTCTGGTGCATTCTTTCCTTGGTTAGGTTTAAGCAGCTACTTTGCACCCAATCAATGCAACCATACAGAATATTATTTAACATCACAATTAGACTTCCTAAAATGAAATATAAATACCACTTGTGGTGCATTCTCATGTCTCATACAGGTCTGCAACCCTGTTTATCCCCATTATCTCTTAGCAAACAGTGCTTCCACTGGAGCCAGGGATTCTGGGAAATGGCATGCAAATGAGCCCAGTGTCACCTTTTGCTTCATGTCCATAATAACATTGATCCCTATAAACTTATACCTGCCGCATTAGGGCTGTTATAGTGGCCGCGTGCGCTACGCTGTGCGCGAGGCACTTATAATTGGCTGAGGTTAGTCCGCCCTTCTATAGAAGGGCCGCAGGCGCACGGCAGTGAGCGCGCATCCGGCTGACAGCGGGGAAGATGGGGAATAGAATGATTTTGCGCCGCTACCGGTGCTGAAATGTATGTTTGTGTGTATGCATGCGTGTGTGTATATATGTATGCATGTGTGTGTATATGTATGCATGTGCGTGTGTGTGTGTATATGTATGTATGTGTGTGTATGCATGTGTGTGTTTGCGTGTATGCATGTGTGTGTGTGTGTGTGTGTGTGTGTGTGTGTGTGTGTGTGTGTGTGTTGTTTGTTGTGTGTGTTGTGATTGCTGTGTGTGGTGTGTGTGTGTGGTGTGTGTGTGTGTGTGTGTGTGTGTGATGTGGTGTGTGTGTGTGTACTGCCCCTGCGGGTGTGGTCTCCCCCTGTTTCCTCCCTCTTTTCTTCTTTCCCCCCTTGTGTTTTTTTCCTCCTCCTCCCATTCCCCCTCCCCCCCCACCCACACACACCCACACACACACACACACACACACACCACACCACACACCCACACACACACCCCACCCACACACACACACACACACACAGGTACTTTTTCTACTTCAATTATTACTATTTTGAATGGAGCACATAGAAGTCTCAATTCGCTGCAGGTGCTGACTTATTCTACTGAGCAGAGGCGGTATCCAGCTGATCTACACGCCAGAACAAACTGCATGCTGGTTCCCCAGTCATAGCACGGCTTATTGCCCCCTGGATGCGGCCCCAGGACGACCTATATGCCGGAGCGCACTATTATCGGGTCCCCAGTTCAGCACAGGCGGTGGTTCCTGTGACGCAGCTCCCACGTCATCCACATCGGTGAGCTGAGGGATTGGTACACACGCCAGGCAGCAGAGCAGTTGTGTTATCCGCCGGTACCTCGCGCAGGAGCACCCTGCTTTCTGGATTTCCAGCAGCTGTGCACCCGCTTGCCGTATACAGGTTTTAACGGGAAATTGCCTTACTACACAGCTTGGCTGGAGGGGTGGCAGAGCTACCAGTCGGTTAAGGTTAGCATTATCGGGACATTCATTGAGTTTACAGATAGTGTGACTGCGGTCACATTACCCTGTACCTCTAGTCCACATTTGCTTATTAACCCCCGACAGGTATGCTTATACTATATTAGCCACCCCAGACTTTATTACCTTTACATTACTTTATATTTTCTACCTACACCTGCATTGAGACTTTTTTCCTGGTTACACCTGGACAGTGATTGCATATCTACATACATATGATTGTTTAGCATTTGGATCATTGGAGTTCACTCTCCACTTTTCTCCATGTCCATAATAACATTGATCCCTATAAACTTATACCTGCCGCATTAGGGCTGTTATAGTGGCCGTGCGCGCTATGCTGTGCGCGAGGCACTTATAATTGGCTGAGGTTAGTCCGCCCTTCTATACATGGGCCGCAGGCGCACGGCAGTGAGCGCGCATCCGGCTGACAGCGGGGAAGACGGGGAATAGAATGATTTTGCGCTGCTACCGGTGCTGAAATGTATGTATGTGTGTATGCATGTGCGTGTGTGTATATGTATGCATTTGTGTGTGTATATGTAAGCATGTGTGTCTGAGTGTGTGTATATGTATGCATGTGTGTGTATGCGTGTATGCATGTGTGTGTGTGCGTGTGTGTATATGTATGCATGCGTGTGTGTGTACAATGTTAATAAATTTTTATTTTTACCAATGTGTTTTTTTTAATAAATAATAAATTACACATACTTACACACACACACACACACACACACACACACACACACACAACACACACACAACCACACCACACACACACACACACACACACACACACACACACCACACACCCACTCACACACACACGGCGCATGCATTCGCATGGCACGCGCGTCACAGTCCCCACAATATACAAAGCCTTACACACTTTTCAGCACACCTGGTTAAGAAGTGGCAGAGCCAATAACCTGCTCACAGACTTTGAGGACTCCCCTCTATGTTCCTAACCTGACTTCGAGACAAAAGTGGTGTTTAGAATTCCAGTTCAATTGCATATTATATTGTAACTAGCTGGAGACCCGGCGTTGCCCCGGAATGTAAATAGATAAAATAAATTGATTTTGTTTAAAATAAAAAGTATAATTGTGTTAGTAGTTCCAGTTTGAACAAAGATATAAAACAAAACCACAACTACAATACCATGAGTAATAATGTAGCCACTATACACTGACTGAGAAACTTCTGATCTCTCTGATGATATCAATAAGGGGCAGAGGCCAAATGATATGTAGGCATTAAATGAAGTTAGTGAGGAGATACTCACGCAGCCACTTAATATTGTAAATGTAGATTCCAACTCATCCCTTTAAGAGTTGTAACATTCAATCTAATAGGATCCATTGATATTAGGTGAAGAAAGCATGGTGCTCAGGTGTGTGTGTGTGGTATGTACACAGGGTGACAGTGAGTGTGGTGTGTGTGTGTGTGTGGTGTGTGTGTGTGTGTTTGTGTGTACACAGGGGTGACGTGAGTGTGTGTAGACGGGGTGAAGTGTGAGATGGATGAAACTTACCAAGGACTCCCAGGGGTTCTCTGTGGGTATGGTGTGTCGTGAGCTGTGTGACAGTGAAGTACGTGTGTGTCCGTGAATGTCACTGTACCTTTTTGGCCAATGAGAGTCGTATGGGCGGTGGTGCGGACACAGGACCAATGTCTGGTGTGTGTCTATGTTGTGTGTCACAGTGGAGCACCTCTTGCCAATAGAGAGTCGCGGGGGGGGCGGACACAGGGACCAATCAGATTCGCCGCATCTTGCACTATCCTTTCGATTTTATATATTAAAGATTAGGTTTGAATCGGGGGTATAAAAACAGGATACCACACAGGATACTATCATTTGGACCGATTCTTTTATATACAGATATATCACACATATACAATTTGATATTATGCTAATGGTGGTTAGTTAATATCTGTAGATTCAGTCATTTTAGGGTAGCATTGGAGGTTATAATGGGATTGCAGCCCTGTTGGGTTGTCTGAACAAAGGGGGCCCTGTGAGTGACAGTTGAGTGACTACCGAAAACTGTGGTTAAAGCTGATGCAATCGTAGGAGGCTATGGTATCAGTTTGGATTAAAAGGAGTTCTAAGATCTTTCCAGAAGACACGCCATATTTGGTTATTCCCTTGTATGGAGGGTTGGGAGTTCATTAACAGATATGACATCAGTTTTGAGCTGAAGGAACTTATCTGGTATAATAGGCTAAAGCAGTAAAATTCCGGGCATTACTGAAATCCCTGCCATTGTTTGGTCAGAATTCCAGGCATTATTCATTCAGTAATGCCAGGGAATTTTGATAACTTGCCAACTCACCTCAAAGCAGAGATGCAGGGGCTCGCGCTGAGAAAAAAAACGGCAAGTTTAAATCTGAACTGCAGCAGCCTGCTCTCCTCACTGATCACACTGAACAAGCAGCCTCTCCCCCCTCTCCCCCCCTCTCTCACAGCAGATAGTGCTGCCAGAAGCTGCCGTGTCCAAACTGGTAACTTTGTTGCTTGCAACAAAGTAATATTTCTCACCACATCTATTGCCTGTGCTACTGTAAGGTCATTTGTATTTCTTTTTATTTAGTTGTAGTTAATATCACAGTCCCCCCACTTCTGTCCTACATCCCCCCTCCATCCACCTCTCCCCCTCCATTCCCCCCAATTCTCCCCCTTACCCCTTTTCTCCCCTCTCCCCTTT
>WSYH01011580.1:0-20620 GCA_036426205.1 Ascaphus truei | reverse complement strand
GTCTCATTGGTTCTTGTTAGGTCTTTTCCTTGTATGGTCTTGTTATTGTAGTTTTTGGACACATCAGCATTTGGGTGGAATTCCTGGGTTGGGTGCCATCTTGATTTCATAGTTGATGGGAGGGGGAGCTGCGGTAGCCATTTTGAGTAAGGAATCATAGCAAGGTACACATTACAGATGAAGAAATAGGCATTTTATCCAATCCATCACATAGGTAAACCCTTTGGGTGTGGTTTGACATAGCGATTATGTTATAAATGTGATGGCAGTGTGGCAAACTACAATAAAGGTCAAAACCTGCTTTGCCCTTGCCCATGAAGATGGCTACCCAATGCACGTGTTAACTGAACCATCTTATGAGTATAAAATGGGCTTCCAACTTGAGTACGTTTTATGCTGTTTTATGTCATGTTTAATTTCACTTATCTGTATGACTCGTGTGCCTAAGCAACAGTAGCAACAATGGCTAAGTAGCAGGCAAACATGCCCAGACAGAGGTCTTGTCTTTGTGTGGGGCCAGGTACAGTATTCTGAGACAATGTGGAGTTGGAGTTGAGGTGCCGGCCAGCTGGGAGAGCAATCACTTGAAAGCCAAGAGCATTGGTCTCGCCAATTGGTCTCATCCTGCGGGAGGTATGGAGCTGAAACCAGGGAATGGGGTCTGGGTCCTAGACCCATTGGACTGTAGTCTATTGTTCAGTAAATTTTCCCCACACTCCAAGACCCTGTTCCTTGGGGGCTGTCTAACACTGTGCCTTGATTGGTCCATCTTGAACGCCCCCCTTCGCTTCTGATTGACCCAGCTGAAAAATGCTCTGGTGATTGGTGGCACCAGTTCTCCATGTTTCGAGGTGGAGGCCGGGAAAGTATGGATGCCGATTAGGGCTCCACAGTTGTTCTGGTTTGGTGTCGGTGTCGAGACAAACTTCAACGAGAACAGTGTGTCACAGCAGGGGTAGCCAGCCTCATATATAATAAAGGTGAAGCCTGGCTGGCTGCTCCAAAACCGTGTGTAATGGCCGCCTCTGTGAGGCTCATGGTGGCATGTATTTGTAAACCCTCCAGAAAGTGTGTGTGTGTGTGTGGTGTGGATGTGATGTGTTAAGTTGGTGTGGTGTGTGTGCTGTGGTGTGTGTGTGTGGGTGTGTGTGTGTGGGTGTGTGGTGTGTGGGTTGTGTGTGTGTTGTGTGTGTGTGTGTTTGTGTTGTGGTGTGTGGTGCCTTCAGACATAAAAGTAACATTTAGGAAAAGGAGTCCCTGCTCCAAAGAGCTTACAATCTAATTTGTTGATTAATAGGGTAGGGAGGGAGAGAGCCCCCGTGTCAGCCTAATCAAGCATTAATTAAACTACAGTGTTATAATAGTATTAAATGGCGCAAATGGGGATATAATTGATGAGCAGAAGAGAGAAAAGAAACCCCAATGAATGCACTCGTAGAAATGTAATGAGTAATTTTTGAAATGTCGGTTAAAAACCTTTGAGAAAGCGCTCATTAGCGTGAAATGTACGTTAGGTGAACAGGTGGTTAGATGGAATGAAGTCATTGTATTGTATGTCTTTATTTGTATAGCGCCATTAATGTACATAGCGCTTCACAGTAGTAATACACGTGGTAATCATATAAATAAGAAATAATATAAATAACAGGTCGTGGGAAGAAGTTCTTCAGATAAAAGTAACATTTAGGAAGAGGAGTCCCTGCTCCGAAGAGCTTACAATCTAATTGGTAGGTAGGAGGAACGTACAGAAACAGTAGGAGGGCATTTTGGTAAGTGCATCTGCAGGGGGCCAAGCTCTATGTATCATGTCTAGTAATATCTACGGTGCTACTCATATACTTTAAGCAAGTCGGTCTTAAAGGTGGATAGAGTGGGTGCTAGTCGGGTATCGAGGGGAAGGACATTTCAGAGGTGCGGGGCAGTCAGTGAGAGGTTTAAGGTGGGAGAGGGCTTTAGATACAAAGGGGGTAGAGAGAAGACATCCTTGAGCAGAACGCAAGAATCGGGATGGTGCATTGTGAGAAATTAGGGATGAGATGTAAGGAGGAGCAGAAGAGTGTAAAGCTTTAAAAGTGAGGAGGAGAATTGCATGTGTGATACGGGATTTGATAGGAAGCCAGGGAAGGCTTGCAGAAGTCCCTGTGAATTCAGCCGTCCAACAAACACGGTGCCAGCAATTCTAAGCTGAGAACTGAAGAGGTTTTGATACAGACACAGATGAGTATTAGCTACATTTGTATCTTGTTTCTAAGGGCTTCCCTAAGGCCTGGGACATGGTACAGCAGGCCGTGCTGAGCCGCACTGAGCAGATGCACTTACCCCCTGCACCTGTGATCAGCGCGGCTTTAGCAGCCGCTTCCGCACGCGTACGGAGGCTCACAAATCTTCAGGAGACAGGCAGTTTTGAATTTCGGCGCTGAGGGGAGCGGAGGAGCGGTGACGTGACCGCAACCATCCAATGGGAGCGAGGGACTAGCCCCGCCTCCCGCTCTGCCTTCGCCCCGCCCCCAAAGCACGCTCACTGCCTCGCCTGCCAGGATGCAAAAAAGCCCCAGCTTGAGCAGGCGAGGCAGAGCAGGAGCCCAGCTCAGCGCGGCCCGAGGCACCATGCCCAAGGCCTAAGAGTCAACAACTTAGACTCCTCATCCCTTTTACTGTACAAATGTCTTAAAATGGTTACAAAACTAGCATTTGAGAACTGAGGGTGGTTATCATACTGCTAGAAAACAAGCAGCTGCTATAGAAATACTGTTAGCATTACAAGTGCATTCAAAAGACATTGTTACTTATTATAGCAACAGTAGCAGTATCAACATTTAGCAGTTAAACTATTAGTGCTGTTTAAATATGGTGCTTATGTATTACCACGTTTGGCATTCTTTGACTGCAAGTGATCAATATCAACAGTGCAATCCTAATAGTGAGTGTACTATATACTGCAGTTTTTTTTAAACAGCTAATAAAGGGCTATAACTGGATACAGTCTTTGAATCGTGCCCTGAGGACTTAAACTACACAATTAGTGTGTCCCTCTTATTGCAGATTACTTGCCAAGTATGGTTATATGATAAAAATGAGTTTGACTATGAGCTGAATATGTTCGTCTGACACCTTCCATGTATACAACACTTTCAGTGTATTAGTGTGTCATTTATATGCTTGAGAAATGCTCGAAAAATAGCTCACTGAGTATACAGTGAGTCAGTGCATAGAGATAGTTTGTGCGCTTGAAATACAATCTCTACTCTGTTTTTGATAACATAAGCCCACTATACATTGCAAGGGCTGATACAACATTGCAGGAGCAATACATTTGCACTGGAGAAAGTTTGTATAATGGATTACTGATAAGACAGGATGTTATGGCCTTTTTTTTTTTTTATATGACCAATAACAACTAACGTTGTGCTTTAATAAGCATAAAAGGTTTCAAGGGCTGGTCATGGATATTTTTACCAGTTCCCTTCATAACTAATTTTTATATTATTGAGTATTAAAAGGTTTTTAACCCACATTTCAAAATTACTCTACATTTCTACGAGTGCATTCATTGGGGTTTCTTTTCTCTCTCTTGCTGCTAATCTAATTTGTTGGTAGGAAGAATGTACAGGGACAGTAGGAGTGTGTTCTGTTAAGTGTGTCTTCAAAGGGCCAAGGTTAATGTATGACTTGTTTAATTATCTGCTATGGAGCTACTCATATGCTTCTTTAAGCAGGTGGGTTTTGAGGTGGGTCTTAAATGTGAATAGAGAGGGTGCTAGTCGGATATTGAAGGGAAGGGCATTCCAGAGCTTGGGGCAGTCAGTGAGAAAGGTTTAAGGCAGGAGAGGGCTTTAGATGCAAAAGGAGTAGAGAGAAAACATCCTTGAGCAGAACGCAAGAGTTGGGATGATGTATAGCGAGAAATTAGGGCTGCGATGTAAGGAGGAGCAGAAGCGTGTAAAGCTTTAAAAGTGAGGAAGTGAATTGAGTGTGTGATACAGGATATGATAGGAAGCCAGGAGAGGGATTTCAGCAGGGGGGACACTGAAACAGATTTTGTAAATAGTAGAGTGATTCTGTCAGCAGCATTTAGGATAAATTGTAGGGGAGACAGGTGAGAGGCAGGAAGACCAGACAGCAGGAGGTTACAGTAGTCGAGAGGGGAGAGAATGAGGGTCTGTGTCAGAGTTTTTGCAGTCGAGCAACAGACGAAAGGGTGTATCTTTGTAATATTATGAAGGAAAAAACTACTACCTTTTGATTGTGAGAGGAGTCATGTGAACCCTAGGCTGCGTGCTTGGGCTGCTGGGTGAATGATGGTACTTTTAATAGTAATGTGGAAGGAGGAAATAGGGCCAGATTTGGGAGGAAGTATAAGGAGCTCAATTTTTGCCATGTTAAGTTTAAGTCGGCAGAGGGCCATCCAGGATGATATAGCTGAGAGACATTCAGAAACTTTTTAGTCTGTACAGCAGGTGTAATGTATGGGGTGGAAAAGTAAATTTGTGTCATCGGCATAGAGGTGATATTTAAACCCAAGAGTTGTGATTAGGTCACCTAGAGAGCGTGTGTAAAGAGAAGAGGTCCCAGGACAGAGCCCTGGGGTACCCCAACAGAGATCGAAGGAGGAGGTGTTGGCAAAAGAGACACTGAAAGTACGATGGGAGAGGGAAGAGGAGATCCAGGATAGAGCTTTGTTACGAAGGCCGAGAGTATGGAGAATGTGAAGAGGGTGATTCACAGTATCAAATGCTGCAGAGAGGTTGAGTAATATGAGCAGAGTGTAATGACCTCTGTCTTTTGCAGCATGGAGGTCATTAGTTATTTTAGTGAGGGCTGTTTCAGTGGAGTGAGCAGTGCAGACATTTTGGAGGATAATGCTGCACACCCCAAAATAAATTCAAAGGTTGATACAAATATCGGTGCTCCTGGTTCAGGAATCTCTGCGTGGTACCCCCAGTTTCATGTATGAAAGGAAGAACGTAAGCACTATGGATTTCTGCTATAAAAGTGATTTAATGAAAGCCAGTGGATGACGTTTCGGCCTCCAAGGCCTTTCTCAAAAGCAAGGGGCATAATAAAAACAAAACATATAAGAATCCCATATATAGACCCCACCACAAGTGTCCTTAATTGTCCCTGATTGATGTAATTAAGCCTCTCCCCGTCGCTTCACAGTGATGTTTAGGGCAAAGTCTCATTCCTCCTCCATTCAGATGCTTCCCTCTCCAAGTCTCGCGATATCGTGACGTTATCAGGGAGTGCTGTCTCCTCCCCTCTCCATAATGCCATTCTGTCTTCCCCCTCTGTTTTGCCATTCTGATGATGCTCCTGGTTACTTCATCCATTCCAGGCGTGGGGCGGTGCTTCTCACACACTGTACCATACACACAAGGCTGCGACAGCAGAAATCCGTTGTATATAATGTATACCCTGTTCACTTATGTAACTGTATTTGTAACCATGTATTTGTCTTAACTCTATGCCCAGGACATACTTGAAAACGAGAGGTAACTCTCAATGTATTACTTCCTGGTAAAATATTTTATAAATAAATAGAGCTTAGGTTCTTCCTTTCATACGTGAGCAGTGCAGAAGCCAGATTGTAGAGGGTCTAGGAGAGAATTCGTAGGTGGTGAGAAAATGAAGCAAGCGAGAGAATACAAGACGTTCAAGGAGTTTAGTGGCAAAAGGCAGGAGGGAGAGGGGTCAAGAGGGCAGGTGGTAGAGGGAGAAAAGGAGATCAGTAACGATACATCCTCTGTGACAGCGGATAAAGAGTCAAGGAATGCAGGAAGACAGTTAGGAAGAGGTGGAGGAGGATACAGAGGGGATGGCCTGACGTATGGATTCCACCTTTTCCTTTAAATAGTCTGCAAAGTCCTGAGGTGAGATGGAGGAAGAAGAACAGGCAGCGGAGGGTGGTCTGAGTAGGGAGTCAGTGAGGATCGTCGTGAAGCCCCGCCTCCGCCACTCATCCCGCGACGTCACGGGTGACACGCGTCAGCCACAAACTGCGTGCACGCGTCGCGCTCTTAGGACCAAAGACACCACATGGACAGTCTCCGGGCTCCGCCCCATGACGACATGGGCAGCTCACAGCGCCCACTCTATGCTCAGACGCCGCGCAGCGTCAGACAAACAAGCAGTTAACTGCAATTCCTTATTCCACAGCTGTTGCTGACTCTGCCCCTGCCTATCAGTACACCGCCTATATGTGATCAATCCTTACCCTGCAGCTGTGGGCCGCCCTGCTATTCATTACCTTGTAGCTGCATGCTGCCTTTCCCATTGGCTGCTTGTCCTTTACGTACTCAGTCCGTCCTCTCACAAGCTAGCTGAGCATAACACTTATTATTACCGTGTGAAGTGCTTAATGCAATTCCTGCCTCCTTGTCTTGTTCCTGTTATTTTGGTTCCTGGCTGTGTTCTTGTTTGACCTTGGCTCTCATCTGAACTCCGTACCTCTGCGCTCCTGACCCTGGCAAGTACCTAAAATGATCTGCACCTCTAACCCTGACCACAGCAAGTACCTACTGACTTCTCTTACCCCAACCCGGCTACCCACGACCAATTTACACTCTGGACGCACTCTCGTGGCTGGAGGTCGGTGTCGTCTCAAATCCCCACCTCGGCCTCGCGGTCGTGCCCTGTTTGTGGTGAGCACTCTATTACACAAAGACAGAGAAGAGTCGGCGTGGATAAGACTTGTGCGTGTTGATTAGTGGAGAAAAGTAGGTTTGCTTAGCTTGAGAGAGGGCAGAGTTGAAACAGGATAGCATACATTTGTAGTGAAGGAAGTCTGCGAGGGTGTGAGACTTCCTCCAGAGGCATTCAGATTAACGAGTGCAAGAACGCAGCATGCGTGTGTGGGAATTTAGCCGGGGTCGGGCTCAAAGGACAAGAATGGCAGAGAGAAAGCGGGGCATGTAGATCAAGAGATGACAGAGCAGAGTGGTAGTTCCTGACCAGGTTCTCAGGATCTGGAGCTGAGAGAAGAGAGGGCTCCTGCGTAAAGTGGAATCAAAAGCTAGTAGGTTATGCAGAAATGAAGGGTAGATGGAGGTGGAGAAGTGAGAGAAAATTAGATGAGGTGATGGTCAGCGAGACGAAAGGGGGAAATGGAGTAATCAGAGGGAGAAGTTTTTAGTGAAAACCAGGTCTAGGCACTATCCTTGTGGGTGCTGGCTGCAGTCCACTGTTGAAGGCCAAAAGAAGAGGGTAGAGTGGGAAAGTGTGAAGCTCAAGGGAGAGATGGGTCATCAATATGGCAATTGAAGTCTTTGAGGATTCAAAGTGAGAGAGAAAGACAGAAGGGGGTGAGTAGAAGTAGGTGGGCAATAGATGGCCTCCACGTGGACATGGAGAGGAGAGAAAAGCTGGACAGTGTGAGCCGAAAAGCAAGAGAAGGCGGAATAGGAAGGGTACGATAACGGCAGATAGAGAGCAGGAGCCCCACCCTTACACCCCTGCCAACAGGGTGCGGAGTGTGGGAGAAAGAAAGGCCACGCAAGAGAGCGCAGCATCCAGAGCAGATGGTTACTACAGGCATACCCCGCATTAACATACGCAATGGGACCGGAGCATGTATGTAAAGTGAAAATGTACTTAAAGTGAAGCACTACTTTTTTTCCCACTTTACGATGCATGTACTGTACTGCAAACATCATATGCATGCATAACTGATGTAAATAACGCATTTGTAACCAAAATAAATACAGTAGGCTTTATAGAAAGAAAATCTTTAATGTCAGCTGGTTTTTTTTTCTTACTAGTGCTGGCAGATGCAAAATGGATGAACGGAAAATTATGTAAAAATTATGTCAATTACCCCACTCACTCAATCCCCCCCACAAAATACATACCAAAACCCCCCACCCCTCTAAATACATGTAACCCCACCCCGCAATACATAATAAAAATACCCGCTCCCGCCAATACATTTGTTAAGACACCCACCGCCTCAATACATTTTTAAAAGACCCCCACTGCCTTAATACATTTTAAAAGAGCCCCACCGCCTCAATACATTTTTAAAAGATTCCCCCCCCCCCCCCATACAAAAATTGGGCCGTACGGGTAAAATCACATCTCCTCCAACACCCCTCATATCACCACCCTGCGTCTCCCATATATCACCCCCCCCTGCATGTCCCTCACATGATCACCCCCTGCATGTCCCTCACATCACCCCCCTCCCCTGCATGTCCTTCACATCACCCCCCCTGCATGTCCTTCCACATTCACCCCCCTGCTGTCTTCAAATCACCCCCCCCCACCTGCATGTCCTCACACACCCCCCCATGTCCCTCCCACCTCCCCTGCATGTCCCTCCCATCACCCCCCTGGTAGTCCCTCCCATCACCCCCCCTGCATGTCCCAGTCCATCAACCCCCCCTGCATGTCCCTCCCATCCCCCCCTGCATGTCCCTCCCATCACCCCCTGACAGTCCCTCCCTCACCCCCCTGCAGTCCCTCACATCACCCCCCTGCATGTCCCTACATCACCCCCTGCATGTCCCTCCACATCACCCCCCCTGCTGTACCCTCACATCACCCCCCCTGAATGTCCTTCCATCACCCCCCCCCTGCATGTCCTTCACATCACCCCCCCCCGCATGTCCCTCACATCAACCCCCCCATGTCCCTCACATCAACCCCCCCATGTCCCTCACATCAGCCCCCCCATGTCCCTCCTCCCTTTCTTCCCCTACCTGAAGCAGCGTGCAGGTTGCGGGCGGCAGAAGCACGACAGTAAGCAGAGGCTCTGAGCGGGCTCGGGGGCAGGGGTGATCGGAAGAGCCAGGCTGGGTGGGGGGGTGATCGGAGAGCCAGGGGGGGTGGGGAGGTGATCGAAAGAGCCATTTATATCGAAAGAGCCAGGGTGGGGGTGTGTGATCGAAAGAGCCAGGGGGGGTGGGGGGTGATTGAAAGAGCCAGGGGGGGGGTGGGGGGTGATGGAAGAGCCAGGGAGGGGGGGGGGTGATGGCAGAGCCAGGGGGAGTGGGGATGTGATCGGAGAGCCAGGGCGTGATTTGAAGAGCCGGGGGAGGTGGGGGGTGTCGGAAGAGCCGGGGAAAGGAAGAGCCAGGGGGAAGCTGGGGAACTGAAGAGCTAGGGGAGCCGGGTAAAGGAAGCACCGGGGAGAGGAAGAGAGGGCACACACGCGCCGCCGCATGCGCACGCTGCCCCTTGGTGTCCTACTCGCGAAGCATGTGTAGTACACAGGGGGTAAGGTGCAATTAAAAAAAAAATGTACGTACTTGTGAGTGTACTTAAAACGGGGTATGCCTGTACATTCCCTGTTCCCCATTTATACAATTTCCCCCCTTCCAGACAGTGATTAGCGCTTTTCTGGAAGGGTTTACTAATACCGTCCACCATGAGCCTCGCAGAGGCGGCCATTACACACGGTTTTGGGGCAGCCAGGCTTCACCTTTATTATGAGTCTGGCTACCCCTGTTGTGATACTGTGAACCAAGGGGTGGTCATACCTAGTTACTGGGAGTTAAGGTGGATTACGGAGGAGACATCTAGGTTAAAATAGCTTTGCAGCACTCTACACGCAGCGAGCTAGGACTTCCCCTATAATTCCCTGTTTGGTGTGTATTACTTGTATTCTGTGTGTGTGGCTTTGGTTGAATCTCTGGTTTATTAACGACTTTTGTTTGGTGTTTTGCAATCCTTGTAGTCTCATCAACCCTGTATCGTGAAAATGAAGTCTGATACTTCATGGACCTGTGACGTAGTAGCTATGTCATTATCTACCTGCTTGTTTTTGTTTGGAAGGTAGCATTCTGTGCTTCCTTCTTATAGGAAGAGGATTGCAGGAGGAGGACGTCTCTGTCATCAGTGATGGAGAAATCACATAACCGCTTCTGAGAAATGGTCACATGCTTGTGAGTGCCAGACGGACTATGGCACTCTGCTGCAACTCCTCTGCCACTCAAAGGGTTTATATGATCCTATACTTTGAAAATGTCTATATAAGATTTTGTTTATGTTGCAAATACTTTAAATATGAATATGTTTTCCCCCTGACTTACACAGGATGTGTCAATGTAAAGCCTGAAATTATATCAATGATGGAGCAAGGAGAAGAGGCCATATGTAAGGAGTCACCAGCAGTTTCAGGAGAAGGAAAGTCTACAGATATCAGCAAAGGTGAGTGATAAACACTTTGGTGGGTCTCTTAGAACAATCAATTTATACATTTCATGAAAAATAAAATGTTGATCACAAATAAGCATATTTGCAAATAATTTCTAATGTCCTTTTTTTTAACTTTACTGTTCCCATAATAAAGAGGAAATGTATTGTGGTACATAAATTTCCTGATTTTCAGTTGTACTGTATATAACGTGGTAAGAAATATCCACAAACAGTTTATTGCAATTTGAATGTTTTCTGCAATTATATTGGAAAATATTACTGATCACCATATTTGTTACACATTTTACCATGTGTATGTAAAGAGGCACCAATCTTTAACTAAATCTGACATAAAAAAAAAAATTGTTAGATGTTAATGAATTTTTTACTCTCATTTTTTCCCTAGCTGTTGGATTCAGGAGCAGGAATTCCCCTGATGGATAATACATTTTGCTCTTCACCAGATATGTGAAATGGAAGATATCGTGTTACCCAAATGTATCAAGGAGCAAATCACATTAGCCCAAATACACCAAGCAAAAAGTTGAGAAAACTGTTAGTAATAAGCTAAGGAATCAACCTCGCATGAAGGAGGGAATCCCAGACTTCCACATTGATACACTCAGAGAACATTCACGGGACATCTATTCATATTACAAAGGGTAAAAAGGAAACAGTAATGCAGGAAAAGTTAACAAGAGCTTTTCAATAAAGAGGTATAAGTGCTGGGACTGTGCTAAAAAATTTAATATGAGTTATCTTATAGATACCTAAAAACAAACCAACAGAAATGCTTAACTAGTAACTCGGATCTTGTTAAACATCAGACCGTTCACAAAGAATCTAAATCGACTCTTATTGCACATCAGAGAATTGATACCAGAGATAAACCATGTGTATGTTCTGAATGTGGGAAATGTTTTCGCTGGAAAGGTAATCTTGTTGCACATAAGAGAGTTCACACAGGAGAAAAACCATTTGTATGTTCTGAATGTGGGAAATGTTTTGCCCAAAACCATAGTCTTGTTGAACATCAGAGAGCTCACACTGGAGAAAAACCATTTGTATGTTCTGAATGTGGGAAATGTTTTGCCCAGAACGCTTACCTTGTTTGCATATCAGAGGAGTTCAAACTGCCATCGAAAAAACGCGCATTTGTATGTTCTGAATGTGGGAAATGTTTTGCCCAGAACGCTTACCTTGTTGCACATCAGAGAGTTCACACTGCAGAAAAACAATTTATATGTTCTGAATGTGGGAAATGTTTTGCCCAGAACGCTTACCTTGTTGCGCATCAGAGAGTTCACACTGCAGAAAAACAATTTGTATGTTCTGAATGTGGGAAATGTTTTGCCCAGAACGCTTACCTTGTTGCACATCAGAGAGTTCACACTGCAGAAAAAACATTTGTATGTTCTGAATGTGGGAAATGTTTTTCCCAGAACACTTACCTTGTTACACATCAGAGAGCTCACACCGGTGAAAAACCATTTGTATGTTCTGAATGTGGGAAATGTTTTGCCCACAGCAATAGTCTTGTTGCACATCAGAGAGTTCACACTGGAGAAAAACCATATGTATGTTCTGAATGTGGGAAATGTTTTGCCCTGAACGGTAGTCTTGTTGCACATCAGAGAATTCACACAGGAGAAACATTTTCATGTTCTGAATGTGACAAATGTTTTAACAGGAACTCCGTGCTCATTAGACATTCTAGAGTTCACACAGGAGAAAAAACATTTGGTTGTTCTGAATGTGGGAAATGTTTTGCTCTGAACACTACTCTTGTTGCACATCAGAGAGTTCACACAGGAGCAAAACCATTTGTATGTTCTGAATGTGGGAAATGTTTTGCCCAGAAGGCTGGTCTTGTTGGACATCAGAGCGTTCACACAGGAGAAAAATCATGTGTGTGTTCTGAATGTGGGAAATGTTTTGCCCAGAAGGCTGGTCTTGTTAAACATCAGAGAGTTCACACAGGAGAAAAACCATTTGTATGTTCAGAATGTGGGAAATGTTTTGCCCAGAATGCTAGTCTTGTTACACATAAGCGAAGTCACACAGGAGAAAAATTAAATCATGACCTGTGGGTCACCTCTCTGGGATGCACCAGTAATCATTCACAAACGTTTCGTTTAATTTGAGGCTGACAGAATAGTTTCTAGTTATCATTTATGGCCTTCTAAACAACACGTCACTTCAAGTGGCCATCCGTGATTGGCCCCCCAATTAAGTATTCTTTGAAGAACAGCACAGACCCAGGAAAAGTCTTGACCTGTCAAACCCAATATAGTGTATTTTTAAAATCAAACTGTAGCTACATTAACCCATGAAGCACAACATTGATTAAAATTCTAAATATTTCACGATATCATGACAATGACACTGAAAATTATGATTTTGTTTTTGTGAAAAAATATCTTTAAACTTATGAATTCATAATGGTGGGATTTTGGTTAAAGATCAGGATTCTGTGGGTCTTGTGGATGAGGCGGACCGGGTCCACATGGGAGACCATCTCCTGAGCCATGTCGGAGTAAGTGACGATACACCCAATAATAACTAAGAACAAAGGATGCATCCCCCATCTTATTTCGGAAATGTTTACTTGACCTGCTATATGATTTTGACAAGCTGTCCAAAATATATATAATGTATGCGGTTTTCTTAACTAATAAAACTTGTTACAAAAAAAAAAACTTATGAAAACATATTGCATTTCTTTTGTTATTGTGTGTACTACTTTTACTATTTTATTTACTAGCTTAGCTAATTCAATGTCATGTCCCTGTGAAGAGCTGCATGTCCTTCTAAATACCCACTCTCCTCTATGAAGATATATTGCAACATCATCACACTTTATAGGTACACGAGCACCGGGAATCCCCCACTCAGTATTTAAATGCCACAAATAGTTCTGTCACCATACTTTCCTTACAAAACATTTGCAAAATATTGTTAATGAAGGTACACAGATAAGCAAAAGCCATGAGAAAAACACTTCAACAAACTATTCCAATTAATTATGACATGGAAATGAGTTGGGAAATATATTAAAGTTACAGATAGCAGAAACAATTCATGAAATAATACTATCAAGGTCAACTTTTTGGTCCTCATTGGGACCTCTCTTAGCTTGCATGTTTTAAAAGAGATTCAAAGAACATAGCAGCAAAGAATATATGCAGCATGGTTGTAAAAATGGCATAGGCAACCTACATTGATGCTCGGAGATTCAATTTCATCTTGTCTTTAGGCTGTGCTGTGTTTATTTAAATGGATCCACTGTACAAGTTGTAAGGAGAACAATTTCTCAGCAACACATCTATATCAAATTGTTCTACTACTCTTCATTATTGTTTATGGCCTTCTAAACAACACATATGCCACTTCTAGTGGCCCATCCATGATTGCCCCCACCCCACAATTAAGTCCTCTTTGAAGACCAACACAGACCCAGGAAATGTCTTAATCCGGTCCCAAACCCAATATAGTGTATTTTTTTAAAACAAACTAGCTACATTAACCCCCATAAACACCACATTGATTAAAATTTCATGACATTTTGTTGTCCTTGAGGCTGACAACCAGAGACTATTCTATAGTTTTTGGCCTTCCTCCCCCAATTAAGTCCCTCTTGAAGACCAGCACAGACTCGGGAAACGTCTTGACGTCATAAATTCAATATATTGTATTTTTAAAATCAAATTGTTGCTACATCAACCCATGAAGCACCACATTGATTAAAATACAAAATATTTCATGATAATATCATGACAATAACACTGAAAATTATGATTTTTTTGTGAAATAATATCTTTAAACTGTTATGAAAACAATGCATTTCCTTTGTAATTGTGTGGATAATTTTATTATTTACTAGCTTAGATAATTCTTCAATGCCATGCCCTTGTGAAGATCTGCATGTCCTTCTAAATACTCCCTCTCCTCTAATAAGTTATATACTGCAAAATCATCACACTTTATAGGTACCTGGACCACAAAGAATCACCCACTCAGTATTCAATTGCCACAAATAGTTCTGTCACCATACTTTCTTTACAAAAGATTTGCTAAATATTGTTAATGAAGGTACACAGATAAGCAAAAGCCATGAGAAAAACACTTCAACGAACAATATTCCAATTAATTATTGTAGAGGGAGAGGGGGTTGGCCCGGTATTAAAGGGGTTGCACCCCATATGGCCACCCCCTGACCTCAACAGGGAGGCAAGGGGTTAACTGGACTGTGGTCCAGGAATGTGGCTTACACCTTGTCATGTCAGGAAAATGTATGTTCCCATGTTTCATTATAATCCTGTATTTTAATGGTTTAAAGTGCATTTCTGTATCTCCTGTTCCGGAGGTCGCAGAGAGTTGAAATTTGGCCAATATTTAGCGTCACTGTAGGCATTAAAAATTTCGACCCACTGGGCCCACCAGAACGGAACTTATTAATATGTGAAAATATTAGTGTATATGGTATTTTAGATCTGCTCTGAAAATGCAGACTCCATCTGCTATGCTAATGTAGCCCTTTTTCTGAACCACCTACCTAAGGGACTACTGGTAGCTGTATAACACCTGCGGCTCCAGGAGATCTGAGCCTCCGCTAGCTGGGAGCCTGGGGTAACACTTACATACTTACGCAGCGCCTCCACCTGCGATGGCTCCCACCGAAGGGGGAGTGGTTCCTCGCAGGACACTTAATAAACACATACACAGTAGGAATAATAACTAACACTTTACTAACACACATATAAAACATAACACAACATTATAACCTGTGTCCCTCGCACGAGGAGACACCCACCGTAACGTCCCGCCGGACGCTTTCCCAACACCCGGTGTCCAGCGAACCCCTTAGTATGTCCCGTACTCCTACGGAGAGTCAATGGGTGACTGCGCAGTCCCGGTTAAGCTAGGGCCCGGTGGTGCACTTATATATTTGATACCTTCCGAGCACTCCGATGCTCGGGTCAGCAGTCTTCGCAAAGGCTCAGTCGGCGATGACTAAGAACTCATAGAGGCCACTTGGAGTGATGAATGCTGACTTCTCCCTAGCCTCCAGGGTCAGTGGGATTTGCCAATAGCCTTTGCTCAGGTCCATGGTGGTCAGATACTTTGCCCCCGCGAGCTCATCTAGTAACTCATCCATGCGGGGCATGGGGTAAGCATCTGACACCGTCCCAGCATTGAGCAACCGGTAGTCCACACAAAACATGGTGGTTTTGTCATTCTTGGGCACTAGGACTACTGGACTTGCCCAAGGGCTCTGGGACGGAGTAATTACCCCTAGGGTCAGCATCTCCTCTATCTCTCTTTCCATACTGGTCTTGACCTCTGCTGACACTCTATAAGCGTGCTTATGCAGAGGCTGCAGGTCCCCTGTGTGTACTGGGTGTTTGGTGAGATGTGTGGTCCCTGGCATGTCAGTGAAGAGGGCGCTATACTGAGCTAGCATGTCCCTGGCTTCTCCCTTCTGCCTAGCACTCAACTGTGCCCCTATCTCTACCTGCTCAACAGTGTTTCCTTGCTTTGCCTCCCCTAGGAGATCAGGCAGAGCATTGCTCGCCGGATCCTCCAGCAGTGGGCTACAAATGGCCATTACTGCTCCCATACTCGGTGCTCTGTATTCCTTTAGCATATTAATGTGATATGTCTTGTGCCTCTCAGGCGCTACCTGTACAACATAGTTGCACTCATTCACCTTTCGGATAACCGGGTACGGTCCCGACCAGGCAGCCATCAGCTTGTTCTCCCGAGTGGGTTTGAGAACAAGCACCTGCTGTCCTGGGATGAATTCTCTGCTACGGGCCTGCTGGTCATACCATTGCTTCTGCTTGGTCTGAGCAGCCCTGAGGTGGTCCTGGGCCACCCCCATAAGCATCTCTAACCGGTCTCTGAGATCTACCACATACTGGATCACTGAAGCATCAGTAGCAGTAGTCTCCCCTTCCCATCCCTCACGGAAGAGGTCCAGAGGTCCACGTACCCTGCGGCCATATAGTAGCTCGAAGGGGGAGAAGCCTGTAGATTCTTGCGTTACCTCTCGGTATGCAAACAGCAAGTGCTGCAGGTGAATCTCCCAGTCTTTCCCCTCTGCCTCCATAAAGGTCCGAAGCATCTGCTTCAGGGTGCCATTAAACCTCTCACATAATCCGTTTGTTTGGGGATGGTAAGGGGTAGTGCGCCGGTGCTGTACACCGCAAGCATCCCAGAGACAATGTAACAGTTCACTCATGAACTGCGACCCCTGATCGGTTAGGATCTCACTAGGGAAACCTACCCTAGAAAAAATATTCAGCAAAGCTGCTGCCACTGTCTTGGCACTTATGGTGCCCAGCGCTACCGCCTCAGGGAACCGGGTGGCAAAATCCACCACCGTGAGGATGTAGCGCTTCCCTGACCTGCTAGGAATCATGAGGGGTCCTATCAGGTCCATCACTACCTTCTGGAAGGGTTCCCCTATTATCGGTAGGGGTTTCAGGGGTGCCTTCACACGGTCGCCCGCCTTACCTACTCGCTGGCAGGCATCACAGGAGCGGCAGAAATCAGCCGCATCCCTGGATGCCCCCGGCCAGAAGTAACGCTGCAATAACCGGGCTCGCGTCCTGGTGACCCCCTGATGTCCCGCTAACGGAATAGAGTGAGCTACCCGTAACAATTGCTGTCGGTACCCCTGGGGCACTACTAGCTGTCGCTTACCGGTCAATCCCTTCTCTATCCCCGGGTTCCCTTCTTCTCTGTATAGGAGTCCCTTATGCCATAGGCAGCGTTCAGTGCCCTCCCCTGCCTGAGATTCGGACGCCCGAAGTCTCACGCCGGCCAGGGTAGGGTCTGCCTTCACTGCCTCCCTAAACTGGGCTCCTAAATCTGGCCACCCCCCAGTCATGTCATTGTCAGGGGAAGGGGACAAGGTAAGGGGAAACAGTAAGTCAGCCTGTGGTTGCAACTGATCCTGGCTCTGGGTAACCGCCGCCACTGCAGCGGGCTGGGGCACACGGTCGTAGGTGCAGGTCATCGGTCCCAGGTCGTTGCCCAAAAGAATTTCAGCATCCAAACCTGGTAAAACCCCCACCTCCCGCACACCCTTGCCCACCCCCCAATCCAAAAAGATGCGGGCCACCTGCAGGAAACGTGGCTCTCCGTCAGCCACAGTGATCTGCATCCCAGGGCCTGGGAGCAATTCCTCTGGCCGGACCATATCAGGTCGGACCAGGGTCACTGCAGCTCCTGAATCAAGCAAGCCGACTGCTGGCCGGTCACCGACTGTGACCGGGGTGAGATGCTTGCTCCGACCGTCCGTCTGCTGCAAGTCTGCGCTGCGCTGTCCACCGCTCCTGGCTGTAGGCACTGAAGAAACCGGGGTAGGGGTGACATGGGATGTCTCGCTGGGAGTTGTTTCCATGACCGGTCCTGGTTCTTTGGGGGAAGCCACCCGCACGCGGGCTACCGGCTTTGCAGCTGGGGTGCGTTGCCCTCGATAGGGTCCATTGGAACGCAGGGGTTCCGGGCAATCTGGTCTGATGTGACCAGTGCTGTTGCAATTGTAGCACCGGCGCTCATGCCGGAGCTCTCCCGCCTTCTGTGACCCGCTGCCCGCAGGCGGCTTTTGGGCCGACTGGGGGGTACTCGCAGCTTTCTTGGCCGGCGCCGTTGGGGTTACCGCTTGGGCTGGTACCTTGGCGGTCATCTGGGACTGGCTGACCACATAGTCATCGGCCATCCTCGCCGCCTCGGTGTAGGTCTTGGGCTTTTTATCATACACAAAAGCCATCACCGCCGGCGGGCACTGCTGCATGAGCTGCTCCTGAAAGATGAGGTCCAGCAGGCGTTGGTAAGTCTTGGCCTCAGAGCCCTCCACCCAGTGTAACCCGTACAAAGCCATGCGGGTCACATAAGTGACATAGGTCTCCTGAGGGTGCCTCTCCTCCAGCCGGAACTTACCCCGGTAAGCATCAGGGGTAAAACCGTGCTGAAACAGCAAAAGTTCTTTCAGGTGGTCATAGTCATCAGCAAACTCATCTGGAAGCGCCATCAAGGTCTGCTTAGCCAAGCCGGAGAGTACCGGGTCCAGGCGTGCAACCCTATGCTGGGGAAGCACCCCGTACCGCCGGCACTGCGTTTCAAAGTTTCTTAGAAACATGTCAATCTGATCAGTGCCCTCCACATACTTGGTGAGACTGTGCTTGTCCAGTTGGAGTCCATCTTTGGGGGGTCGGACCGGGGGGCAATAAGCGGGTCTGTTCACTGCCATAGAGATAAACTGTAGCCGCTCCTCCGGTGTCCCTCGGTCTCCCCACGCTGTTATCAGCGCCAGCATTTCAGGGGTAAACGGGCTGGTAGCCGCAGCTATCAGTGCCCCTCCTGCTGCACTTGTCCTGGGAGGTGCACTTGGTCCCTCCCCGGGATCCTGCCGGCCCGGCACTGGGTTCAGTCCCTGATCTCCGGGCGGCTGTAAAAGGGCAAGCTGAGCTACTTCCAGGACCTCTGGATGCTCAGCTTCATATGCGGTGACTGCAACAACCATGTCCTCGACCTCCTGGTCCACATATTCCAGTCCATAGGCACGGCACTTGTCTTTTAGCTGATTTCTAGTTCTCAGGTAATAAAGGTTCTCCGCTTCACTCATGGCTCTGAGTTCTGGGTCGCAGCAGTGAGGTGGTGTGACAACTTGCGTTACTTGTTGCACTACTGTGTGTTCAATATCTTTAGTCCCAGGAACTTGCAATTACCATCAAGTTCCCACTGGATCACAGTACCCCGCAGAATACTGTAATCCAGGTCCAGTTCAGTCCCGCCAGCTGCCACCAGTTTTATTAATACGCCTGTGACGATAGCTTCCACAGGCTTATTAATATTACACAAAAATAATTGGGTTTGAACTGAACGAGGCTTAAGATATAATAAATTGTATTTATTCCTTAGAATAAAGGTGAACACAACAGATAATGCAGTAACAAACAAGAAGTACACTTACATTGGGGTTGGGGAATGAGAAGTATGATGTAGCATTTCTCTCAGCAGTCAGGAAATCATTCAGGTGAGATCAGGTTACCATATCAGCAAACGAAAACGAATGAAGACTTTGCATGAAGACCAAAAATGAAGACAAAGGATAGATGGGGAACAGCAGGTTATAAACCTTTTGTCCCTCTATCTGTAACATTAAGAACCTGTGATTGGTTTGCAATTATCTCCAGCCCATCTTTGATGGGGGAACACATTTTAGGACAGGCCCCCCTGCTAGCTGGCACATGTGCAGTGGAACTCTGGAGTCTTCTTTCTGAGGCCCCACATGTGCAAATGGAATGCCAGCCCAGCTACCACTCCGGATCTTGGACAAGATAACCTGTGTTAGACAGTGATAAGTGGGACACTTAAAAACTGCTATGGTATGCGCCCCCCTCCATTCTCACAGAGACAGGGTGATAAAACCTTTTGAACAAAGCTTAAGTTCTAGCCATTGGGACCCTATGGCCATCTGTCATCCTGATAGCAAGGAATTTCTTTGAAGCTTTGTCCATACCTTGAGACACAGTATTAACGGACTATTAACCCTTGTGCTCCCGGATGGATTCTAGTGTGTGTGTGCAGACACTGATGTACAATAACAGAGCTGAAACAGGAAAATACACATTTACAGGTTATAACAGGGGTGAAATCACATTTCTGGACCTCAGTCCAGTTAACCCCTTGTCTCCCGGGTGGGGTCAGGGGTGGCCAAATGGGGTGCAACCCCTTTAATACCGGGCCACCCCCTTTCTCCCTCTACACTCACCTTGATACTTACCTGTGTGGATATCTGCACATGTCCCTGCTGTAGATTACCATCACACCATTTACTGTGGTGGCAATAACTAGGACCTAGGAGCCTGGACCCTATATTACCACCTACACACGGTACCCCATTATTGGGAATCAAACATGTTAACAGACACTACTTGTGTACTGTTTAGATAACTACTAATACGCACTGCTCATTTGCTATTAGGCTTATAGTTATTCACTGTGACTATCTACCTCAGCACGTATTTGGCCATATCCTTATCATAGGACATCAGTGTTATCCCCTACCACATACTATGGTGGGGCCTATACTGATATAGGCAGTTGTCTACATCAGCAGTGGTTAATATAGGAGTTTAGATAGCACATGGACTGTTACCTAAGTCCATTCGTCCAATTTTAATTCACTGTATACTGGCTCATAATAGTATCTCACTTGACCCACAGCGTTTTCCCTATATTTTATCGTTCTGAGTTACGACTCAAATAAAGAATTACCTTTTTACAGTTCACTCACTCCTCCCCATCACCACATGGTTTTTGGTACACCTGTTTATATACACTAGTGTGTGAGTGCTCTCCTTGGGGTTCTTGCTCTTTTGTTGTTACCCTATCTGTTTATACCCTGATAGTAGCACCTCCACTCCACATACATCCAGCCAGCAGTAGCGAGGGTTCCCTTCCCCCCCCCCCC
>WSYH01011579.1:0-20623 GCA_036426205.1 Ascaphus truei | reverse complement strand
GCTGATCCGTCTCCTTGGAAACGGCGACTCTCCATCCACAGAGCCTCCTGTGAGTCGGCGCCCCGCCACGTGACCAATCCAACCAATCACAGAAGGCTCCCAGGCTCACGTGTCCCGCGCGTGCTGGCAAATCGAGCGGTTCAGCTGAGGTCAGTGAAGAGAGACACGGAGCAGGAGGTGTCAGCCACGTGACTCACCGTGGAGTAAAAGGAGGCCATCTTGGATATGGGCAATTGCCCGTGAGTGAGTGAGTGAGTATTCTGCTTTATAACATCCAAAGACAGCATGAGAGGATGACATGGGGTCTGTGTATTAATAACCATGAGCATCATGTGATCAAAGCATTGCCTGTATGAGACAGTGTGTCTCCCATTGGCTCAGGCTAAAAGCTTCAGCTGTGTACAGCAGCTTGCATCCCAATGCCCGATCTGTGCAATAGGGAATTTGTATTATTAATACATACAAATAAATCCATATATATGTATGTCTGTATATCTTTATATACAACCGACAGTGTACTCGGCGCTTTACAAATACGGGACAGGGAATAATAATACTATTACACAGAGGAGAGTATCAGCACGCCCAAGGTAAGTAGCAGAGTAACGTCAGGGTGCAGGGAACCCAAAGAGACCCCTCAATCACTTAGTATATATATGAACAAAACATAGAGGAAGGGAACCTGCACACTCAAACAGAGGAACAGAGAGGAAGGGAACAAGGTGACTCGGTCAGCTATAGCCCGCTCCAGACCCCTCACTCCTTTCAGGCCCCTAGGTTGTCCCTGCGAACTGACAATATCCCGTCAGCCCCCTGACCACCCCTAGGTCCGTCCCTACGCAGCACAAAGTGGCAGCAGACACTCTCCCTGTTTCCAAGTGACCTAGCTAAAAGCCTGTCCTGTTGACGGATCTGATCTCAGCAGCTCGCCTCCAAATGTAACGGTGTTTCTGGCCCGGCCTGACCCACCCAATCTCACATTGGCCCCTGTGGTCTAACCGGACCCCATTACAGTGTGGATATGTCATATGGTGCACCTGCTGGCTACAGGACTCCTGAGTCTCCCGCATGATGGTGTGTGGGGGAGGACCCGTCAGACAGGCAGCTGAGGTAGTGTGCTGAGTCTCACCTAGTTCCAGTGCAGCGCCTCCACCTCACCAGGGTCCCTGCGTCCGCATGGGGATGATCCTGGCGAGGAACTCCTCCGTGGTGCTCCTCTCTGTACACTCATTCCAGATAGATACACGAGAGGGTTTCTGGCTGAACTCATCTTTATTGACACGGCAGGGCAACTGCCCTCCACAAGGAGTATCTTCAGCCGCTCATCTCGCCAGTGCTCCCTTTAGTTAGGTATGTCACCCAGCTCAGGGATTCACTATTCCCGCAGGAATCACTGTCCTGTGTCCGGTCCCTGGACACAGCCTCCCATGGAGTTACTACAACATAACTGACACTCTGATAGAACTTGAACTCCTTCCTCAGCTCTGACAAGAGCTGGAACTCCTTTCTCCCAGCAGAACAACAACTAACTTTAGAACACAGTGCTGTGCCTTATGTAAGCTTCTGAGGCTGACACATCTCTGACATCACTAACCATGGAGTCAGAGCATGTGACCAGTCCCAGCCATACACAGAGCACCCCACCAGGGTGTGAGGGGAAACCTCCATGATTACTGCTGGCATGCCCACACTTACCAGGCCTTACTGCCAGCAGGAGAGATGACTGTAGGCATTTTACATGACCGCTACACATAGAAGACAGGACACCGTATATTTTATTAAAAGAGGTATATTTGAGGACTTCCTGTGACGTCAAGAGGATCAAGACGTCAAGGCTGCCTGAGAGACTGGCTCCAGGGCCCCTCCAACGTATAACCCATAAAAATAGCAATTAAATAAACAAATCCCCCCGAAACCCTACAGTCCTGAACCCCTAAGACCAGCTGGGCACAAGAAGTACCTTTTCCGGCGATTTGGAGAGGTGTTGCCAGCGCTCTGGGAGGCCTCCTGTGAGCCCCAACCCCCGGTAGAAGTCCCCCCCTGACTCGCGGGAAAAAGTCAGAGGAAACGCCTGAAGGAGCGGTGTGGGAGGTAGGAGAGGCGACGGGGCTAAGCTCCGAGTGTCCCGCGGAGTCCGCTCTAACTGCGGGGCTTGGGGATCCCCCCCTGCGCGCGCTGCCTTTGAAGAGCGCCCGTAGCAGCCTCCTGCGGCCCCGAGGGGAAGCCGGAGCAGCGTCAGCATCTCTCCGCTGTGGTCCCGATCCCCGCTTGCCCCCCTCCCCCAGAATAAATTAAATAAATATACATACCCCCATCAGGCGATCCCGGCAGGGGAGAGTACCCCCTGGCTGCAGGAACTGCAGGAACTGCGAGTCCCACCACGTGGCGGCAGGAGAGGAAGCGGCCATCTTAAAGGAACACTCCGCTGAGGCACCATCTCCCCTTAAAGGGGTATACAGCTGCCTGTCTCAACCATCAACTTCCAACTGCTGCCTGAGCCTCAGTGTGCCACAACCCCCTACCTCCCCAGCAACACAGCGTTGAGCCAAATAAATAAATAACTACTCAGCAGCTCCAGAAGCACCCCAGAAGCTCCGCAACACTCTCACACCTCCCCCCCCCCCTCAAATAAAAGGGAATAAAAATAATAAAGTGGGGATTGCCAGACCTCCGGAGACGTCCCCCAAAGAAGGCGCAATGCTGCCAAAGAACAAGCGGACCCAAAACACGGTCACTAAGTTCTTTGCACCCGCGCAACGCCAGATGGAGCCGGCCGCCGAGACCCACGAGGGCGTCGCGGACCCCGACCACGCCGGGACCAGTGCGGAGCAGACCCAATTTGAACTCCCTGAACACGGACTGCACAAAGACTTCTTTGAGGCCCTATTTAATAAAATCAGACGGGGGTTCCAGGAAGATTTGGCTTCAGCCATAGAAGGCCTCAGATCTGACGTAGATAACCTGACCGCACGCGCTGACACACTAGAAGCAAAGGTAGAGGAGGTCTGCCACACTCAATCGACAACAGAGGACGAGGTGAACAGGCTTGGTAACCTTGTGAACGAGCTAAGGGACGCCCTCGACGACCAGGAAAATAGACAAAGGAGACAAAACATCCGCATCAGAAATGTGCCAGAAACAATCCTGCCGGACGCCATACAAGCATACCTGAACAAGATCTTCCTGAAGCTGGTCCCGGATCTGCAGGAGCACGAGCTACTTATGGATCGCGCCCATCGTGCCCTGGGTCCCAAATTCCCAGACCCCAACCGCCGCAGAGACATCATAGTCAAAATGCATACCTAAACCGCAAAGGTCGAATCATGATGGCTAGCAGAGGGGTGGGTGACATCCAAATAGGAGAAGACACCCTGCAGATCTTTGCTGACCTATCCGCTTACACAATCAACAAACGCAAAGACATGAAACCCTTAACTACTATACTGAGGTCTCAAGGCTTCCGCTATAGATGGGGATTCCCCTTCAAACTGGTGGTCCCCAGAAATGGACGCTTCCTAACCATTATGGACCCAGAGGATATCCAGGACTTCCTTAAGGCTCTCGGAATACCCTCTCCACAAACCACACAGCCTCCCCCAAGAGCGGCCAACAAACCCGCCTCCTCTGAGACCCCCCGTGCTTCGGAACGGCTGGCGAGTCAGAAGCAACACGAGCCAACTAACCTCACCTCCCGCTACGGGCCGAGAGTGCCAGCTCCCCACCGAAACCTGCCTACAGCCCTCACTCCCGCGGCGGACCCGCCGAGGGCTGACGAGGACTTGAGGAAGACCGCCAGAGGAACCCCCCCCCCCTTTCCCCTCATTTTACTGGGAGTCTCCATTAAACACGGTATGTTCGAGGACACGGAGGGAGTCGGACCATATACCTGGTTCTCTCTCCCATTCCAAGCTTGGTGTCCTGGAAGGATCTCCAGGGGTGTTTGACCCCGCCTCCTTTCTCACTGCCGTGAGAAAGGTTTCTCTTTTTGGGCCTGACAAAGGCCCCTATGTTCTTTTCTTCCCCTATGTGTCCAACCTCCCCCCCCCCCCAATCCGGTGCCCACAGACGTCCTATCCCTTCCCAGCCACACCGATTAGGGACCTTCGTCCTAGGCCTGAAGAACAAGCTCTTGTCATGGGAAATTCAAGAGCATCAGAGCCTGGAGCTCTGGGAATACCCCCCATGGGACAATGTCTTCCATTAAATTAATCTCGCTTAACGTCAAAGGACTCAATTCAGTAATAAAGAGGAAGCTACTCCTTCAGGACCTAAAGAAATCAAAGGGAGACATTGTCCTCATCCAAGAGACTCACTTCAATTCCCCAACCCCACCCAACACATTCAAAAGTGTATTCCCCCAGGGATATTATGCATCCTCGCCAAGCATAAAAAGAGGAGTAGCCATCCTTATACGGAATAGCGTCCCTTTTGTTTTATCCAAGTCACTCCCAGACCCCGATGGTCGGTTCCTGATACTACAGGGCACCCTGTCTGGCACCCCAATCACACTTGTAAACGTCTACGCCCCAATGACAACCAACTCCCCTTCCTAAGAACACTCCTCCAATCCCTAGAACAGCAGTCCTTCTCATCTCTGATTATCGGAGGTGACTTTAACATGGTGGCCTCACACGCACTAGACAAATCGAACCCTGCCCCCAACCTCCTCCCATCCTCTCCCACTCCATATACCATCCAATCCCATAAGAAAGCTAAGAAATTTAGTGACATCATGGAGGAATACTCACTAGTGGATATATGGAGTAATGTGACTCTATTGCGAGCCAACAGGCCGAGGCTGGGTCGCAATAGAGTCACATTACGCACAGCCTCACTCCATCCAAGTGGCACTCTGGACCACAGGAGGGAGAGGGCCACAGAGGTTCGGCCTCGGAGCAATGAGATGCACATGGGACACATGGCTCAAAAGCAAAGGGAAGTATGGTCTGCTAGCTTCCCCCTCCCAGCTCACCCCACTCTTTGGGAACCCCAACTTCCCACCAGGGTGTTCCACAAGACAATTTGACCAATTCCAGGGTCACAACATTAGGATGGTTGCTGATCTACTGCAGAAGAGAGAGATCCTAACCTTTCAGGCATTAAAGAACAAATTCCAGATCCAAGACCTTCATCTATTTAAATATCTACAACTTAGGCAATTCCTACACTCACTGTCCGCAACCTCCAAATTCCCCCTGCTGACCCGATTTGAAACCCTATGTCACAAAGACATATACCAGAGAGGCCTGATATCACAGATATACAAAAGCACGGAACCGTCATCAGACCCCCGAAACACTAGGTCTCCCAATAGACCTGGAAGACTGGGAGGATATTTGGGAGCAAGCCCCTAAAACCTCAATTTGTACAACAATAAAAGAAAACATCTACAAAATTATATTCCAGTGGTACCTGACCCCGGCTAGGTTGAGCCAGGTCTACCCCGGCACACCGGACCTGTGCTGGAGGGGATGTGGTCAAAAGGGAGACATGGCCCACATTTGGTGGTCATGTCCGGAGATCCAGAAGTTCTGGACCAAGATCCAGACACTTATCCACGAGATCACTGGAATCCCCCTCCCCCCCTTGAGAGTCGCGACCATATACTGGATTCTCTCTCCCATCCAAGTCTGGTGTCCTGGAAGTATATCCAGGGGTGTTTGACCGCCGCCTTTCTCACTGCGTGAGAAAGGTTTCTCTTTTGGGCTGACAAAGGCCCTAGTTCTTTTCTTCCCATATGTGTCAACTCCCCCCCCCCCAATCCGGTTGCCCACAGACGTCCTACCTTCCCAGCCACACGATAGGAGTAGGGACCTTCGCCTAGGCCTGAAGAAAAGTCTGGTCATGGGAAATTCAAGAGCATCAGAGCCTGGAGCTTGGGAAGACCCCCATGGGACAAGTCTTCATTAAATTAATCTCGCTAACGTCACAAAGGACTCATCAGTAATAAAGAGGAAGCTACTCCTTTCAGGACCAAAAGAAATCAAAAGGGAGACATTGTCTATCCAAGAGACTCACTTCAATTCCCAACCCCACCCAACACATTCAAAAGTGTATTCCCCAGGGATATTATGGCATCCTCGCCAAGCATAAAAAGAGGAGTAGCCATCCTTATACGGAATAGAGTCCCTTTGTTTTATCCAAGTCACTCCCAGACCCCGATGGTCGGGTTCCTGATACTACAGGGCACCCTGTCTGGCACCCCAATCACACTGTAACGTCTACGCCCCAATGACAAACCAACTCCTTCTAAGAACACTCCTCAATCCCTAGAACAGCAGTCCTCATCTCTGATTATCGGAGGTGACTTTAACATGGGTGGCCTCACACGCACTAGACAAATCGAACCCTGCCCCCAACCTCCTCCCATCCTCTCCCACTCCATATACCATCCAATCCCATAGAAGCTAAGAAATTTAGTGACATCATGAGGAATACTCACTAGTGGATCTATGGAGAGCTCAGCACCAGGGTCAGAGGGACTATACTTCTTCTCCACCCCCTCTCAGTCCTACTCGAGGAGCGATTATGGTATAGGTAGCAAAATTTCCAGGCGTCCTCCACAGTCCAAAACATAGGCCCACACTGTCCGACCATTGCACCAATTGAACTTACCCTATCATACCCTTTGTGAAAAAACCCCAATAAGAGATGGAATTAAATGATTCCATGTTAAACTGCCCGGACAAGAAATGGTACTCCGCCAAAAGCTATCAATGTCTTTCAAATTAATGCAGGTTCAGTCTCCGCCCCAGCCATGCTCTGGGGAGGCCCATAAAGCCTCCACGAGGAGACCTGATTTCAATAACATCACACAAAAAGAAAAAATTAAACTCAAGCTCCCAAAAGAGATCTTAGACAAGATCAACCAAGCATAGAACAGCAGCATAAAACTATGGCATTACAAAAACGCTTTTAAACAACTAAAATTAGCGAGATTCTGCCCTCAAACAGACACAACTCGAGGAAGTAGTAGGGAAGGCCTAAGGTGGTCGAAGCAAAAATTCTCGATAAAGGCAATTAAAGATGACAGGCTTCTAGCCTCAAAAATCGCAGGGCCACGAGAGTCAAATCTCAGATTTAGCCGCATTACAGACACGACAGGACAGACCACATACATAAAAAAAGAGATAGCACAGGATTGGCGACTTTTACTCGGACCTTTAAACCTTCACCCCACCAACCGGGACCCGGTTAGCCTTAATACTATCTCAACAATATCTAGAGCAGTGTAACCTGCCCCCTATCCCAGGAAGAGGTAGATAAGTTTAAATTAAAATGTCAACCAAGAGGAACTGTCTGGAGCCATTAAATCACTCAAATTAGCCCAAAACCCCGGGCCAGACGGTTTCTCAAACTCTTACGATAAAAATGTTTATGAACAATCTCTCCATAACCTATTAGAATAGTACCAATTCCTTCCTCCAAGGGGAACCAATCCCCGCTACGATTACAGCGGCAAATCTGGCTATAATCCACAAGGAGGGTAGAGACCCATCCTCTGCGGTAACTATAGCCCATCTCCTGTTAACATACCGATCCAAATAAGAAGATCTTGGCAAACAGGCTAAATCCAATTCTCCCTAGACTCATACACATAGATCAGTAGGTTTTGTGCAGGAAAGACAGGCCTCCGACCAACACCCGCAAAATGTGGAAATAATAGACCATGTGTATCTCCACCGGTTCCAAAGCAATGATTCTGAGCCTCGATGTGATGAAAAAGCGTTCGACATAATCAAATGTCTTTTTTAGACCAAACAATGCTGAGGTTCGGCTTCCGTGGCCCTTCCTAGAGGGAGTGAGAGCCCTCTTCAAAACCCCAACAGGTATTCAACATATCAGGCGGCTTCGGATCCAATAAAACATCAGGAACGGGAACCAGACAGGGCTGCCGCTTTCCACCATTGTTATTTGCACTTAACCATTTGAACTCTAGCGGCCAAAAATTTAGAGCCGAAAAAAAGTATCAAGGGGATCCAAATTGCGGACCGAGAGTACAAAATTTCCCTATTCGCGGACGATATGATTCTGACCCTCGATGACCCCCTTTCTCCCTCCTAGCTTCAAAGGCATCGACTCAATTTGGGCAGGTCTAGACTATAAGGTCAACATAGACCAAACCGGAAGCCCTAAATATATACCTTCCACCCCAGACGTGGGAAACTTATCCAAGCCCACATACAACATACAAGTGGAGCTCACCTATATAAAATATCTGGGGGTCAAAATTTCAAACTCGTATAACTCCCCTTTATCAACACAATTTACCCCCCCCCCCCTATTTGATCAGATTAAAAAAGACTTGGAAACATGGCAAAAACACAACAAACTCTGGTTTGGAAGAATAGTGTCCATAAAAATGAACGTCCTCCCACGGTTACTATATTATTCCAAACCCTCCCCATCGTAGGCCACGCCCGGCTCTAAAGAACATCCAGCCACTAATACTCCAATTCATTTGGAAATGACAAGAGACCTAGGGTCCCAAGGGCAGTGATGCTATCTCTCAAGGCAAGAGGAGGCAGGGGGGTCCCCGACTTAGTCAGATATTACCTCTCAGCACAACTGAAGCAGGCTGTAGTTTGGAATTGCGACCCAGCCTCGGCCTGTTGGCTCGCAATGAGTCACATTACGCACAGCCTCACTCATCAAGGGCCATCTGGACCACAGGAGGGAGAGGGCCAAGAGGTTCGGGCCTCGGAGCAATGAGATGCACATGGGACAATGGCCAAAAGCAAAGGGAGTATGGTCTGCTAGCTTCCCCCCCCAGCTCACCCCACTCTTTGGGAAACCCAACTTCCCACCAGGGTGTTCCACAAGACAACAATTGACCAATCCAGGGTCAACAACATTGGATGGTTGCTGATCTACTGCAGAAGAGAGAGATCCTAACCTTTCAGGCATTAAAGAACAAATTCCAGATCCAAGACCTCATCATTTAAATATCTACAACTTAGGCAATTCCTACATCACTGTCCGCAACCTCCAAATTCCCCCTGCTGACCCGATTGAAAACTATGTCACAAAGACATATACCAGAGGAGGGACTGATATCACAGATATACAAAAGCACGGAAACGTCATAGACCCCGAAAACACTAGGTCTCCCACTAGACCTGGAAGACTGGGAGGATATTTGGGAGCAAGCCCCTAAAACCTCAATTTGTACAACAATAAAAGAAAACATCTATAAAATTATATTCCAGTGGTACCTGACCCCGGCTAGGCTGAGCCAGGTCTACCCCGGCACACCGGACCTGTGCTGGAGGGGATGTGGTCAAAAGGGAGACATGGCCCACATTTGGTGGTCATGTCCGGAGATCCAGAAGTTCTGGTCCAAGATCCAGACACTTATCTACGAGATCACTGGAATCCCCCTCCCCCTTGACCCTCTGACCATGGTGCTGAGCAAACCCATTGACGACCTCCCCCCACCAATGTCCCGGCTGATCAGGGCCATGCTGACAGCGGCCAGATGCTCTATAGCGGCAGCCTGGAAACAGATTAAGGCCCCCTCGAGAGCCACAGTAGTGAGAAGGGTTAATGAGGTCATGACTATGGAGAAGCTTACGGCCATGCTCCAAAAGAAAATGCCCCAGTTCTGGAACACATGGGACCCCTGGATCGAGAGATAAACCCCAAAAATTCAAAGCACCTAGGTCAAGCAACTACCCCCAAACAACTGGAGAGCCACACACATACCCCCCTCCCCATGTTTGTCTCCCCCGCCTCTTCCCCTTACTCTTTTTCCTACTGAAAACGGAAAACTGTTATTGGTCCTTCTCTGAAAGTAACGAGCAGAAATGTTGTGGGCCCACGACACTATTGTATGTAAAATTATCTTTGACTGTGACCAATAAAAAAATTGTTACATAAAAAAAAAAAGAGGTATATTTAATAGGGTATATGTACTGAAATATGTAAATGAACTGAGGGATTTCCAAGTCATGGATTCCAAGAGACCAGATGGCTACCAAGCTTGGTGCCTATGGGTCTGTCCGGAGTTCTACCTTGAAAGCCTCAGAGATGCCAAGGTGTTAGAAAAGGAGGGGTACTGCAGTTCTGCTTTAGTACCCTCATCCTGGGCTAACACAGGGCTATCCGGCCACCATTTGCCAGAGCTCAGTATGCAAAGAGGCAGAGGTGCCAGGTTGGCGCATGCCCCTTTACAGACTGAAAAAAGGTGCCCACCCGGCTTTACAATACCGGCAAATCGGTGATTGGCTGGCAGGAGAATTCCCACGCTCTGATAGGCTGTAGAGGTTTGTGAATGGGATGCTGAAACCCATAAGAAACCTTACAGCCAATGAGGAGCGCAGATTCCAAGCGCCAAACCAACAGCGGCAAATTCAGCGGTGCTCTGTACTGAATAGACGCGAGCCGGCTTCAGGGAGTTTGACTCAAGAATTAATCTAAGTCCCACTTGTGAAGAACGTAGCGGTCGCGTCTGGCATTGCGCCGAAATCAGTGCCAGGAGTTTCGTGAGTACCTCCCGGCCATTGGAAAGGGCTCCAACAGGGGCCATATTTGTGAATTTCGTTTAGAGGATAGATTTATTCGTTAGCCCCGTTCCCAGTAAGTGTGCTAACCCTGTAAATTGTGTTTCATTGTTTGTATGTCTTTTCCTGAAATAAATTACCATTTATTGTACCTCTTTGCTTTGCTCAATCAATGATCCCGGTATAAAAAGGTGTTTATAAACCTGGTCTCTCGTGACACCAAGCGGTGCCTAAAAAAGCCATAACCTGCTTCTTAGTTTTGGGAACTGGCCACTGTACTATAGCCTCAACCTTAGCTGGTTCAGGTTTGAGATGCCTTCTACCCACCCTGTGCCCTAGGTACAAAACCTCTGCCATACCCACTAAACACTTGGTGGGTTTCAATGTGAGCCCTGCTTCCCTAATTCTGTTCAGCACCGCTGCTATATGAACTAGGTGACTGTCCCACGTCCCGCTAAATACTGCTATGTCGTCCAGGTATGCCCTTGCGAAACCATGCATCCCTTCCAGTAACCTATTGACCAGGCGTTGGAAGGTAGCCGGGGCATTCTTTACCCAAAATAGCATCACAAGAAATTCATAGAGGCCACTCGGAGTAATGAATGATGACTTCTCCCTAGCCTCCTGGGTCAGCAGGATTTGCCAGTAGCCTTTGCTCAGATCCATGTTATTTTGCCCCCCACAAGCTCATCTAGCAACTCATCCATGCGGGGCATGGGGTAGGCATCTGACACCGTCCCTGCGTTGAGCTGCCGGTAGTCCACACAAAAGCGGGTAGTCCCACCCTTCTTAGGTACTAGGACTACCGGACAAGCCCAAGGGCTCTGGTACAGTACAATTACCCCTAGAGCCAGCATCTCCTCTACTTCCCTCTCTATACTGCCCTTCACCTCTGCTGATGCCCGATACCCATGCTTATGCAGAGGTCTCAGATCACCGGTGAGCACAGGGTGATCAGTGATATGTGTTCTGCGTGGCTTGTCCATGAACAGAACCCTATACTGCTCTAGCATAGCTCTCACCTGTACCTTCTGCTGTGTGCTCAGCTGGGATCTTATGTCTACCTGCTCTACTGTGCCCCCCTACCTAGATTCCCCTAGGAGGTCAGGCAGAGCATTGCTCGCCAGGTCCCCATCGGTGGGCTACAGATAGCCAGCACTGATGCCACACTCGGTACAAAATACTCCTTAAGCATATTGATGTGATAGGTCCTAGTTCTTCCTGTCTCTCTATCTAACTGTACAACATATTTGTACTTGTAACCCATGTTCCCCCCCCCCCCAGACACAGATGGCATATCTAGGGTGTAGTGAGGGCTGGCTACATGTATATTGGTGGTGCATACCTGCCGGTAACAGGAGGGCCTGAGTCTCCCGCGGTGATGGTGGGGATACAGGACCAGGCTTCTGGGGTAGTTGCCTCCATTCTCTTAGTGATGCAGCGCCTCCATTCTCTATAATTCCCCATGGATGTGGGGTAGGACCCTTATAGAGAAAGAACCCTGGTCCCAGGGTGAATGCTCCAGAACTCACACGCAGTCTTGTGGTAAAATAGCAGAAGGTCTTTCATTGTTATAACACCGATGAGTGGTAGCAAAACAGCAGTTCATACAAAGTCAGCAGTTCATAGGAAGCAATGCTCCCCATGTACAGGCGGTTCTCTCCTCTCCTTCCCCCAAGTAGGCTTCCCAGCAGGATGGTCTGTGGGGGCCTCAATACCCTATGCCCACCTCAGAGGGTATCTCTGGTGGGGGGTGGGATTGATTCTCCCACTCACCCTTAGCAGGGTGAGGGGCATTGGTCCACTATAGCTGCTTCTCACCTCTCCAAACTCATAGGGCTCTGAGGTCTCTCACACACCGTTCTCACTCTACACTTGGTCTCTCAGCGCAGTCATTGCTTGCTGGGTCCTACTCCACTTCAGACCAGCACATCACTCCTCAGCTCCCAGGACAGAATTCCACAGACTGACCAGCTGAACGCTCAGCTGTCACAGGGTCATCTCTCTCTCTCTCAGCACTCTCAGGCTGACTCTTCTCTCGCTGCTCAGAACAGACACACTGCTCTCCAGATTCTGACTCTCCAGCCAGACACTCCAACTCCAACCTCACAGCTTTCAGAACTGACAGAACTGCACTCACACACACACAGGACAGCCCACTAAATAGATACAGCCCTGCCCCTTATGATGTCAGCAGAACCTCCCCTCTGTCTAGGCCTGCATAGAGTCAGGGGGCCTACCTCTATCACTCCAGTCAGGGCTTGGTGAGGGGGGAAAACCCATGGTTACTACTGGCACCTGCCCTTACCAGGGCTTACTCCAGTAGGAGAAGGATAAGTAGCCCGCTCTTACTTACAGGGGCTACACTCTCCCTCTGGTGGAATCCAATGGTCCCCACTTGGACCTACTTTTAGCAGCACCATCCTGCGGAGAACAAACCTGGGAACACAAACATAAAACATTGCATGGCAGGTTATTTACTTGAGCCAACCACCAGGTGGCGTAACAGTAACAGCACAGTCACTCCCAACGGGGAGAACCACTAGTAATAATGTTTAGGGTCAGGCTTCCGCACCCTTCTACCATTATGGTCAGTTATGGTCACATGAAAGGACTGTACCGACCCAGACTCTGGCCGATAGATCACACTGTGCATGTATATGCACCGTCCTATACTCCAGATCCTGACCAACTCACTGATTCGGTCCTGATTGTGGTACCCGGCTTTACCAAACTTGGTCCTCAAATATTCTTGTACGGCCTCTCGGAGCCAACTATCTCTGTTCTCCTCTATTTCTCGCATTATGGGTTCAGGCACATACGGGTATTCATACCCATGGGACTGCCTATACCTTGCCACTCTGGCCCTGTCTGCTCGGCTCAACTTGGTGAGTTTACGGTTACCCGCCCTGCTTGGCAGTACCCAAAACTCTGGTTCTATAGGAGCAATATCGTCATACAAAATACTAGGCCCCTTTGGATAAATGATCTTTTGCTCTATCTCCCTGTATCCATGTTCTATTTCATCCACCACCTCCTGGGGAGTATAGGCACCTACCCCCAACCAATAATTGACTATGTTATTACGGATAAGTAAGAACCTGGTGTGGTCCATACCTTCGTGGTACCCAGTAAATAAGGGGGCCCACCACTTGTCGCAGTGCTCGTACTCTGATAAGGGGCTAGTGGTCTCTATCTCGGACTCTGCTTGGGATGAGACACCAGACGTCCCCGCCTCTGTAGAGCGCGAGCAATCTCTCCTCCCTTTAGCGTTGATGTACACCATAGGGTTCATCTTGTGAACCACTTCCCTTACAGGCCTCTGCTGTAGTGTGGGACCCTCGGGCCGTCCCTCTAGCTGCAGGAGAAAAAGGCACAGGGTTAGGCACACGTATCACATTTCCATAAGGTATCTCCCCATCAGACCCCTCATCGCTCAATTCCCAGTCCCTTACATCTCTTGAATATTTGAGGTACTTGCTTAATTTATCCCCGCTAGGTCCCAGTGATAAAACTCATGACGGGGCAGCGGCAGTGGCCGGGGCAATGGAGCTAGGGGTTGCGGCAATGTCCGTTTTAATGTCCAGCAAGCGGGTAATACCGCGACCAGTGGGCATCTTCTTGGTGGCTCTCTCCGCTGAGCCCCGTGGTCCTCTGGAAGGGCCTTGACTTCTTAGTGTGGCCATTGCAGCAGCCATTGCTGCTCTCCGCGGGGAGAACAGCGCTCCCGGGCCTCTCTTCCAGTCGGACCCGGAAGTGATGTCATCGTTGCCACCCGCAGAATCTCCATCCGCTCCGTGGTCACGCACCGGAAGTGCGTCGAGGACCGGAAGGGGCGGTGGTGGATCATCGGGTCCGCGGATGGGTAAGTAGGGCGCACGCCTCTCCTTCTCGTCCCCTGCAGGGCTCGTCTTTGCCTGGTGGGAGTAAGGGGGTGGTGGAGTCTCCTTACCGCTCCGCTGCAGGCTGATGTACTCTGGTCCCTCCAGAGCCGTCTCCGCCGCCGTCTCCGCCGCACTGGGAGTCACCAAGGCCGTAGGACTTCTACGGGACTCAGGCTGCACCAGCGCTCGCCGTCGGGAGGTGTCCGGACTAGTCTGCTCCTTCTCTCCGGTAAGTGTACCGCCATATTTATTAAAGCTGGGGTGGTTCGCCGGTAGGCGCATCACCACAGATGAAACGCCATCTTCTTCCTCCAAAGACGACTTGATCGGATCCTCCGCTAGGGAGTCACCGGGTTCTTGGGCGGCACCGCCAGTGGACAGCGGTACGAAACGGTACCTCCACTGCGGTCGCGCTCTTCTCCGCCGACTGTTCTTTCGGCTCTGTAGTTGGCTAGGCCTTGGTTCCTACCGCATGTGTGAAGCGGGGAACTAGGGCAGCCTCATCTTTTGTCTCCGCCACCTCCGTTAGTGTTCCCGGAGAGGCACCCCGAGGGGTCTCGATCAGTCGCCATGGCTCGTTAGGCCACAGGTAGTACGTGCCACATTGAGGACATCGTGCTTTAGTGCTTGGGACCGCTCCGGGTGTCCCGCAGTGGACGCACAGGCACCGGAGGTATTCGTGGCCCTCAACCTCCACTACCACTAAGCCTCCTGGAAGTTGGAAAATTCTGCTGCTCAGCTCCGACATGTTTGGCGCAGGGGTGGAACAGTTCACTGCTTTAGCTCCTTGCTCTTCAACAGTCAGGCAGAAGTGAAGTGCCTCACTCTCACTTCCTGTCCCTCCCTTCGCTGGGGAAGGCGCTTCTGATTGGCTCTCCTTGTGCCCCCTCCCTCTGGTGGAATCGATAGGCGGGGCACTGCTTCTCTCAGTGTGACGTGGCCTTGTTTGTTGGCCAGTCACAGCACAGGTGGGTGACAGCTTTCGGCTTTCGCGCCGCTCCTCTTGCAGGGGATCTGGGTTTGACGCCAAACCCCTGCACATCTCTCTCCACATTTCTCATACAGTCTCTTTGCACGATTCATGTGCGCGCTCCAGGATTGGTGGGAATCGCCATTTTTGTTCGGCTGCTAACTGTGGGGCCGTGAATGGCGCTTTTGTCGCCATTTTGGACTCTTTCTTGTTCCGCGGAGCACATGTTGTGACGGCCGCCATCTTTGATGAGCCCTCCAAATGTATTTGTGCACTATTCTCAGTGTCTACCGTGTAACACGTTCCTAGACACTGACTGATCTCACTGACACTCTCTGCTTCTCTCTGCATGCTTTCTCTGTTGCCCACTAGTATGAGGTAGCATACCCCAGGCTAGGCAGAACTCCGTCTCTGTGCACCGCACTCGCTGACTGTTCCTGCAAGTACTCTGTGGTGTGTTTTATGTGGGTGCTGGCTAGTGTACCGGGCATCTCCCTAAGTACGGGCGTCTCCTACTTTTGGCCACTCATAGTGCGGGCCCTGGGCCATGGTCCCTGGACTAGTTAACAGGCTAACCCCCCCAGTTGCCTCACACTATCTGCCTCAAGGGACTAGAACAGCAATAGCTCCACACCCATCTTACAACACCCATCCAGGGCACCCAGGGCGTACTGTGCAGGAATCCACGCTCCCCCGACTACCCCTGGTATGATATGCCCTACCCTCCATAGCACTTGCACGGAAGGTGCACTTCACTCCTCCTGTTCTGCTTCGCTGAAAGCCTGTCCTGTTTGGGATCTCAGCAGCTCGCCTCCAAATGTAACCCATGTTCTCCCCCCCCCCCCCCCAGACACAGATAGCATATCTAGGGTGTAGGGAGGGCTGGCTACATGTACATAGGTGGTGCGTAGCTGCCGGTAACAGGAGGGCCTAAGTCTCCCGCGGTGATGGTGGGGATACAGGACCAGGCTTCTGGGGTAGTTGCCTCCATTCTCTTAGTGATGCAGCGCCTCCATTCTCTATAATTCCCCAGGGATGTGGGGTAGGACCCTTATAGAGAAAGAACCCTGGTCCCAGGGTGAATACTCCAGAACACACACGCAGTCTTGTGGTAAAATAGCAGCAATGTCTTTATTGTCTTATAACACGGCATGAGTGGTTAGCACACAGAGTTCATACAAAGTCAGCAGTTCATAGGAAGCAATGCCCCCAGTACAGGCGGGTTCTCTCCTCTCCTTCCCTCAAGTAGGCTTCCCAGCAGGATGGTCTGTGGGGGGCCTCAATACCCTATGCCCACCTCAGAGGGTATCCTCTGGGTGGGGATTGATTCTCCCCCTCACCCCCTTAGCAGGGTGAGGGGCATTGGTCCACTATAGCTGCTTCTCACTCTCCAAACTCATAGGGCTCTGCGTATCTCTTCCACACACCGTTCTCACTCTACACTTGGTCTCTCAGCGCAGTCATTGCTTGCTGGGTCCTACTCCACTTCAGACCAGCATGTCACTCCTCAGCTCCCAGGACAGAATTCCACAGACTGACCAGCTGAACGCTCAGCTGTCACAGGGTCATCTCTCTCTCTCTCAGCACTCTTCGCATCCGCACAGAACTCAACTCAGAACTGACACCACACACACAGGACAGCCCACTAAATAGATACAGCCCTGCCCCTTATGATGTCAGCAGAACCTCCCCTCTGTCTAGGCCTGCAAAGAGTCAGGGGTCCTACCTCTATCAAAGAAGGCAGGGCTTGGTGAGGGGGGAAAACCCATGGTTAGTACTGGCGCCTGCCCTTACCAGGGCTTACTCCAGTAGGAGAAGGATAAGTAGCCCGCTCTTACTTACAGGGGCTACAATGGTATACCCAGTATATTATAAAATGGACACCATAAGTATGTACCGACCACTGTAAATCCAACCATCTCTATTGTTACATCTTGGTTTATTTAGTTACTTGCCATAGTGATTTACAGTTGATGCAATCTTACTCATGGGAATTCCCTGTACGATTCCACTCACTTACAGATCCTCTACAAGGACTGTTGTCTAGTGTGGTATTAGTATTATCCTATTTACACACTACTATTTAGGATCCTGAGCCAACACGGCTATCAGTATTTGGATCCTACGTACACCTTCAGTTTGTCGTTTTAATACCCTATATTTTATTTTGGTTGCTGATTAATAAAGATTACGTTTGAACTATTACACTAATCACCAGAGGGTGAGTTCAAGTGCTACACTTGGGTTCCTTTTCTACCCATCTCCTAAAGTTAGAGGGGAGTCTGTGTGACGGGAGCTTTGTGACAGGCTATTAATAATACACGAAAAATATATATAACTGGGTTGAACTGGTACGAGACTTAGATATGATAAAATATAATTTATTCCTTGATAAAGGTGAACACACAAGATATACAAATAACAGGCAAAATATGGACACTTACTTAAAGTTGGAAATTATGAAACAGTCACATCTGGACGGGCAGTTCATACAGCAATCTTCATAATCCCAAGACACGAAAAGCCATGAAAGACCATACATGAAGACAATAGCCATAGGCTGAGCCTGGTTCTTATACAATTATTTCCCTTTGAACACAACCTAAACCCAGCCCCTCCCATAATCAGTGGTGAAGTTGACAGTTTCCTCAGAGTAAAACTCCTCCCATCCCACGACGTTTAAAAACTGCTTTTCCCTATCTAAATAACTTCATAACTTTAGTTCAGTAATACTTACTGGCACTCGAGTCATATTAATACATTCCGTCACGCATGACGCTCCCAACGAGACTAAATATTACAGTGAAATATTAAAATAAAGAGAGATATTAATATATGTCTCTTAGAACCGGCTAAACATCAGGTGTTTGTATTCGTTAGTTGGGGCTCGGTCCCACGAATACACCTATGTAACTCTTAGCATGTTCAGCCGAGGACTCATAATATTCTTATATTTAATACGGTCACTCATTCTGATATCCCATTGGTAACCGCACCCCTGGCCCCCATCAATACATCCTTTGAAGCAGGGACCCCTGGGTAGTGGACATTTGTCACCTGGTGCTATATTTCACACCCAATGCCCCAGCCTGGGTCTAGCTGTCTCTAGCAATATATGTTAACATACACCAAGCCCCCTCTACCCCTGTGTAGTGAACATTTGTCACCTGGCGCTACTTTTCACACCCAACTTCAATCAAGCCTTTTGAAGCCCAGATACAATACATTTATACAGGGGAATTAAACATTTGGATATTGAAGCAAGGTAAAACTCATTACTGGACCTCAGTTCAGTTAACCCCTTGCTTCCCTGATGAGAGTAGAGGGTGGCCAAATGGGGTTGTAACCCCTTTAATCCCGGGCCAAATCCTCCCCATCGTCACAGTCTGCCACTGCACCTCAGGGTGTGAGGAGGTAAACAGAGAGTTCCTCTGAGCTCCTCCTGAAGTAAGGAGGGGAGTGTGTCCCTCTCTGATCCCTGGCTAGTGTGAAGGAGGGTGAGGTGATGGTGGGAGCTGTGAGTCTTCCCCATGGCGGGGTAAGCTTGCTCACTTTGGCTGGCTAGCCTAAGACCACCTGGAGCAGAGCAGTGGAGAGATAAAGCACCGCCCAGAAGTCCTTGGACATATGCAGAAGATTATGCTGCTAAAGATGCTGTATGATGCTGTGAATAAAGATCCGGCAAAGATACCTCAGCCTAAGGTGTCAGCTCCTGGGCTGGGGAGAAGTGTGTAGTGATGGGGGCTGACGCCTGCATTTTGTGGGATCCATCACTACTGGAGGCGCTGACACCATTGTGAAGAACCCAGAGTCCTGTGCGAGCCAGTCCTGTCTCATAACAACAAGCAGACCACTCAGACCTCCTGCGAACCAACAGGTGAAGAACAAATCAGGTAATGCGCCCACCTCCACACACTGGTCCCTAAGTGAGGGTGTGGGGGGGGGGGGGGGAATAGGGGGACTCGTGTTACACAATATTAATAATAATAATAACATTGGTGATTATATAATAATGTTGATTTTGATATTAATACCGACAACATTGATAATAGTAATAATTATATTATTTTATTTATAAAATATTTTACCAGGCAGTAATACAGTGGGAGTTACCTCTCGTTTTCAAGTATGTCCTGGGCACAGAGTAAAACAAATAATACATGGTTACAAATACAGTTACATAATGAACAGGGTATACATTATATACAAGACATTGCATGCACAGTTAAAGATAATATATATTATGCTAATGATGATAATGATATGATACACAATAATAATTATAATAATAATAATAACATTGATAATAGTAATAATTATATTGCTAATGATGATAATGATATGATGCACAGTAATAATTATAATAATAATAACATTGATAATAGTAATAATTATATTGCTAATGATGATAATGATATGATGAACAGTAATAATTATAATAATAATAATATTGGTGATATTATAATAATTATTATTACAATATTGATAATAATAATAATAACATTGATAATAGTAATAATTATATTGCTAATAATAATAATAATAACAACATTGATAATAGTAATAATTATATTGCTAATGATGATAATGATATGATGCACAGTAATAATAATAATAATAATGATGATGATTATTATAATGACAGAGGTGCCAGGCTTCAGGCTCCTGCCAGTACCTGCCAGTCTTTATCAATGAGCAGCTCGCCCAACTCAAAGATGGCCGCCGGGGAGCACCTTTCCTGTCACATGGCTGCGTCATATGCCAGTGAGGCCCGTCTGCGTTAGGGTCTGTAGGTTAGACGGAAGTGGTCACGCCGCGGGGAACTCCGGGAGATGTAGTTTTCAAAGGCAGTGCCGCCTTTGAGATGTCAGGAATTAGGAGACTACAAGTCCCAGCGTGCTCCGCGTCACCAATTAGGGCTACACACGTCAGCGAGAGGAGCATGGCGGCTTCTGAGAGAGGGGGAGAGTGAGACTGCCAAGGGGAGAGACAGCCACGAAGAGAGAGTGAGACAGCCAGGGGGAGACAGCCAGGGGGAGAGAGTGAGACAGCCAGGGAGAGAGAGTGCGACAGCCAGGGAGAGAGAGTGAGACAGCCAGGGAGAGACAGCCAGGGAGAGAGAGTGAGACAGCCAGCCAGGGAGAGAGAGTGAGACAGCCAGCCAGGGAGAGAGAGTGAGACAGCCAGGGGGAGAGACAGCCGGGGAGAGACAGCCAGGGAGAGAGAGAGTGAGACTGCCAGGGAGAGAGAGTGAGACTGCCAGGGAG
>WSYH01011578.1:0-19522 GCA_036426205.1 Ascaphus truei | reverse complement strand
CCCTATTTGAACTCCGGGATTTCAAATGAGAAGATTTTTCCCAACTACTGTAGTCTCTGAGATGTTTTTTTGACCAAAGAACTGTCATTTTTGAGAAAAAATTAAATCTTTCAAAAATATTTCAAACATAGTTTAAATGATTCTACAATATCAATCTTCAAGTTCTGTGGCGTTCGAAATCTATTTGGAAACTGGATTTCAACTGAGAATATGTTTTCCAACTTGTCTTTGAGATTTTTTTTGACCAAAAAAATACCAAGGACATGACAAAACATGGGGTAGGGTAAATGATTACCCACACTACATGAATACAAGGGGGAGAGGTAAAATGATGTAACCATCCATGAATAACGGGGGTGTAGGGTAAATGTAAACGAGTTAACACCAGTTATCATGAAATAACGGGGTAGGGTTAAAATGATTACACCACTACTAGTGAATAAAGCATGGGGTAGGGGAATGGTATACACTCTTCAAACAGGTGAGAAAATGTATTACCACACATTCATGAATAAACGGGGTAGGGTAAAAGTGTTACCGTACATGAAACCAATGGGGTAGGGGATATCATGAATATTAAGGGAGGAAAATGATCACCCAGTACGAATATACAGGAGGTAACTGCTACGTTGTAACAGGTGGGAATATACCCAGTATCATGAACTAACAAGGATAAGAGTAATATGCATTACAACAAGTGCATGAATAACTAGTGACAGTATAGGGTATACAATGTTCCCTCCATCTAGTACACAGGTAACAGATTACAACAGAGGAATTGTGGGGAGCCCCCACCTTCTAGCATGTGAAAGCTGCTGATATCACTAGTAGTAGTGGTATCACTTTCTGCACGTGGTTTCTATCCTTGCAAGGGGATCTCTATTTATTTGTTCCTTTATGATTAAAGGTGTCGGTTGAGAGCTGTGAGTTCTCCAAGTGGGCAATCCTCACCTCAGAGGATTTGTGTGGAACGCAGCAGGGCAGGAGCTGTATTTTTCTTCTACTCTCCTGCACTACATCGCTTGCACAGTCTCTTCATTTGTCCTGTGTTGCCTGTTCCTATTGTCCAGGCTGTGGGCACTCATTCTGTACTGACACAAAGTCTGTCTATGCTTGTTGTGTCATTACTTCGTAGGAGGGTGAGAGGGGATCTCTCTGCAGGCGGTGGTAGGTTCTACAGATTCTTTGAGCGCTGGATATCAGTTTCCCACATAGTCACATAATGCTCCTTCATTCGATGAGGAATTGCGTTGATGTGTGGTTTCAGAGGGCGTTGATTTTAGGGAGCTCCAGAATGCAGGCGCTTTTCGTACAGGGCAGACAGGGAAAAGGGCCCAAGAGATCAGCCCGCGATGCAGTTTGATTGTATCCGTGTACTGGAAAAGGTGTTCCAGTCAGGATTCCAAGATAAGTATTTAGGTTGGGATGGATCCCATTTTGTGGAGTCGGGGATGTCAAAGGACCACACACCTCGATGCCCATAAGAAGGGGATGGGGGGAACCCGAGGTGTCATGATGCTGTTGAATATTTTATACAACTGCTTATGGGTGTTTGAGATGGTACAGCTGGTTCATTATTGCATAGAATTATCTTCGGGCCTCTCCTTTAGTGTATTATGGCCAGGTTGAAGTTCCTGGTTAGATGATGGTAGGAAAAAGGTATGTGTAGATAGCTGTGGTCCAGTGTATGTCAAGTCAATGTGATTTGCGATATGGTTTATGTTTTTTAGTGTTGTTGGAATAACATTATTCTGCGATGTTGCGATGAAGGGAAAAGAGCGATGGGAAAAGGGGTCAGCGATACTCCCTCTTTCTTCTACTCCCTCATTTACCCCTCAACTAATTTTCTCCACCTCCCTGAGCCCACTCTACCACTATACTCAAATAGGTCAAACGATCAAGGGGGAGGGCCGCCCTCAGGAAGGGAATCGCATTACCGGGGGCGGGAGGAAATGTACCTTCATTTTACCCTACCCCCTGTTATTCATGTACTGGGTAGTCATTTTACCCTACCCCCTGTTATTCATGTAGTGGGTAATCATTTTACCCTACCCCCTGTTATTCATGTAGTGGGTAATCAATCATTTTACCCTACCCCCTGTTATTCATGTAGTGGGTAATCAATCATTTTACCCTACCCCCTGTTATTCATGTACTGGGTAATCATTTTACCCTACCCCCTGCTATTCATGCTTTGGCAATACTGAAATGTTCTTTCGCCATGCCAATAATGTGACAGAGATAAACTAAGGCGCTCTCTCTTGCAAAACAGGCAAAATGACAATATAAATAAACAGTGACAATACTTCCGTGAATCAGCGGACTCCTGCATGCACTCAAATGCACAGTGCACTACTGCGGTGTCTGCTGTCTGCAGCTCGAAACCTCAAGGAATCATTCCAGGATCCCCAAGACGGAAAGAAACAAAATGCTAGGTGAGCGCAATATTATGGACACTGAAAAATACTGATGCTGAGTCAATCGGTTAGTATATTCTACACAACCTGTGCATTGGTGGATGCACAGTTGGCAATCAACCAAATGATAGTGTAATCACAGTGAAATGTAATAAGATGTAATATAATCACTACTCACACGGCCATGTGTGAAAAAACTTTGCTGAAATCCACTAAGGAGCTGATGAAGCCATGCCAATAAAGCTGAGTTGATTTGTTACCAGTAGCCAGCAGCAGGTGGCAGTAAAACACCCACATTACCAGGTCTCTCAATGACAACGTGCAGAAACGAACTTTACTCCTATCCCACAATGCTTTGTGATTTTGAGCCCAGGAGAAAGGAACAATGTCTAACCGGAGGTTGGTAGAGCTGTTCTATGATGTGGTTTCGCCTTATTCCTGGCTGGGGTTTGAGGTGAGACTCTGAATATTACATTTTGCCAATTACAGTAAAAAGCAAAATATGCATTTGCCAGCATTTGCTACCCTGTCTACAGGCTGAATGTATATAGCACTGACAATGTGAGCCTTGCAATGATTGTATCTAGTCATTCACTGGTCCCAAGAGCTTACAGTCTAAAATTCAGTAGACAGAACAAATATGAAGTGATTGTCAAAAAGAGGAAGCTCTGGAATCTGAATCACCCCTGTAATGTGTCTGCATTTCCAGAGCAATGTAAGGCTTCAAAACAAATGCATTGAATCTGTAGCATGCGCTTATAGTAGGCGCGACGGAGCGATGTGAATCTCTGTAGTCAGTACAATTTGATTTTTACAGAGACGGTCTCATCATGTGACAGGCTGCAACCAATCAGATAGCTTCTGATGCAGGGAGTGTGAGTGTGAGTGTGTGTGTGTGTTTGTTCGTTCAGGGCCGCCAACAGAAATCATGGGGCCCAGGACAAATGAAAGGAGCAGCCCCCCACCCCACCCCACTCATAGCACACCTACCACGGAAATATTTTTAAGCGCGTAACTTTTACTTAACCCCCCCAATACATCTACAAATATACCCCACTCCCCCCGATACATCTACAAATATACCCCACTCCCCCCCAATACATTTACAAATATACCCCACTCCCCCCCAATACATTTACAAATATACCCCACTCCCCCCCAATACATATATAAAATACACCCCCAATACATATAAAAATCAGGCTTGCCTTGGGGACTATCTCAGATCTGTCCGGTGGCTGCAGGGGGGGGGGGTGTTGGTGAAGGGGGGCCGGTGTGGTGTGGTGGGGGGGGCACTATAAGCGCAGCCTAACTGGGTGCTGTGTATAAAACAAAGTGGCACTCGCTGTACACAAGCTTCAAGAAAGTCTAAATCTTTAAACTGGACAAATCTTGGAATTTTTTTTTTAGAAAGGTTTACATAATATTTTTGTTATAAACCAACACATAGATTTATCTTTATAATAAACCTATATTTAAGCAAGTTATGCCATCGCACATCAACCACTGCGTGTATCCTTGTTGCAGAGTAATATAGATCTGCAAATTTTCTGTATAATATAAAGTATACATTTTTGGAAACCTGAAAAAAGGAAAATAAATACAAGACTGCAGATACAAGACTTTAAACAACTTTTAATATATAGGCTATTTTTGTATAACTCTTCCCATATGTCCCAACATAAGGCCAAAGAGGGATACTCAGAAGTTTCACTGAAACATAGACGCACTTTTCATGTTACCTCCATTATCATTGGTGACATTGGCTCAAACAAACAAGTGTGCATGTGTAGGGGCCATTTTTCAGGTCCACACACTTCACACGCACATACTGTAGTGTAGGGCCTTATTAATAAGTAGTGCTATTAGTAAATATGGGCTATAAATCCCCTTATAGACACACTCACACTTAAGCACACAAATATACTCACACTGACCTCAGAACACAAATACACCCAAACACTTATACACTAACACACTAACCTCAGCACACAAATACACATGTTCTCACCACAGCACACAAACCGTACATACACAGACCTGCACACACTCATACACATACAGACCTCCACACACAAATACACACTGACCTTTGTTTCTCCACTGTGGAGTCAATTTACTGCCAAGTGGTAATTTCTATCATTTGATACAGAACCAGTTTACAATCCCTTGCAGGAGAATACCACAGAACATCAGATGTTCACAGAAAGAAGAGATGCACAAACAGATAAATGAGCAGGCTCATACCCACACTATATTTGCTCTCTCTTTTGCTATTTCACCTACTCTCTTAATATTATTTTAATTATTTTTAGAAGATGCAACATATTCTGCAACACAATAGTATGAGGTGAGAAGCAATAACAAACATATTACCAAGTTTATGCATATTGAGACAAAAGGTCAAATGAAACTGGGCTCCATCTATCATTTTGTATCTCTCTCGTGCTCTGACTTCCTGGTTTCTCATTCCCTCTTTTCGATCTCTTCCATGTCCCCTGTTTTCTGTCTTCAATTTTGGAGCAGGTTCTGTGTCGGTATCGTAGCATATGGAACGTAGATATTCGGTTACGGCCTGCGTTTCTCGGTGGTATTATGAGTGCATCAGGTAGGTATTACGACACCAAAGAGACAGACACAGATCCGAGGGGGGTCTCTAGATATCCCCAAACCTGTTCCTCACATAGCTGGGTGACAGGCACAAGGAACCCGTCTCCCATCAAATCTGTCCTTCATTCTGATGGAAGACACACAGGGCTAAAATTACTAAGGGGTGCTATGCCATAAACCACCCTCTGCACCAAAAGACCCCTTGAGGCTCATTCAATTGAATTGGCCAGGTGTCATGTACCATAGCACTGTTTAGTAAATATTGCCCAGTCTTCATGTTTTGGGGTCTTGGATATGAACCTACTGTGCAACCTACACCCCTGATGCCACAGAATGAAGGTTGACAGACCTCTGAACATTTCATCTCTCTCACATATAATGGTGTCACAGTGACCACATGAACCTTCAACAAATATATGTTTGTCCTTCATAATTCAGTGTCACACAGAGGAAGAGACCAATTGTCCTTCAGACTTTACCCTCATGCCACTAGATAGTGAGGACCTCTGACTAATTGAGTCTTTTCATTATTACATGCAATATTTAATATTAAAGGAATAGCTTTTTTACTTAGGTTGCACTTCTCCTTAATAGATCACAGATTTCCAGCTAATAATAAATCTGCTAAAGAAATTCTTATGATGAAGCCGAAACTCATGCATTACTGTATAACATTGAATTAAGGACCAAGTAGAGGCAGATACAACATGAAATTGAATTGGTAGATTCATCAAAACAAAACTGGGCTACTTTAAGATAGTTACATAGTAGATGAAGTTGAAAAAAGACGTGCCCATCAAATTCAACCTTTGCTAAATTCAAATTGACTGACTGAGATACTCATTCTATATGTATAGTTCTATATATTATTATAACCATATTACTTATTCATTATCAGTATCAGGGTTTTTTACTTTAAATACGAGCTTTACTTTACACTGCAGACTTATATATTTAATAATGGTAGTTGTAAAACTTGAAAGAGTGAAGCTTCACTGAAACCAGTTCTTCCGTGTATTATTCTGCGCAAGTAAATACAAATGTGATCAGAGGAAGAATGAGAGTGAAATTAGGAAGGCGTAAGAGCCCCTTACAGTAACCCGTCTTCTGTTACAGGTAACTCTCCACCTGCACTGGTCCCAAAGAAAGCTGCGTACATGGTAAAAGACCTGGAGAGACAGGCAGAGTTTTACCAAGTCCCTGTTAGACAGCCCAAGGATTTCTTCCAGGTTGTTATTAAGAAAGGTTAGTCCATACTGCATATGACTGCATATGTAGGTCATCTTTCTCTTCTCCCAATGTATGTTTGACTTAGGCCGCACTTATAGTCCTGGCGCGTCAAAACAAGTTTATTTAATCCGTCGCGTGTGCTTATAGTAGGCGCGATCAAAATCCCTGAAGTCAATGAAAATTGTTGTTTTTCGGCGACCGCTGTGTGATGTAAGCGGGCACATGAGCAGTTCAGCCAATGAGGGTGAACCGCTCATGGCCACGCCTCCCGGTCGCCACCTCTTGTCTCCTACACTATAGGCAAAAAAACGCTGCTACAACAGCTACTGTATGAATGACATCACGTCGCCGTAGCCAGGACTACAAGCGCGGCCTTAGTCTCCACTTTCAGTCTGGTTTTTTTTGTCTCACCTTGATTTCACTCCATTCTTTTCTCTATGGTCCCTATTTCTGATCCTCTGTAAATCAGTCAGCTTATAAATGCACATTCAGAAAAGCAGCCTTGTTAGTTGGGAAAAAGAAACATTTACAGTGGTGTATCTGAATGCTTGATCTACATTTCTCCTCCATTAGTTCAATCAATCATTTGTCCTTTTTCTTCCTACAGTACTATATGTCTCTTCTTGTCTGTGATTATTTCTTCTTTGAAGGCAGTCTCTCGGCTATGCGTTTTGTCACAGCTGTACAGATGTCACATCCAGAATTCTTGGAGCAGGTGTCTCGAGAGCTGTGGCTGCGGATCTGGTCTGAGGTCAGTGTAACCTCCCTTATTGTTGTCTCTAGAGGTAGAAATGAACCTGCTGTAGTACAGAATGCATCCAATAATTCCACAGAACACATGTTGACAAATAGTGCATTAACTGCAAAGCATTGTTTTTATCCCGCTCTCTGAATGGGTTTATATGGTCTAATCTTTTTTTTTTAATTTGTTTTATTTCTCCCCACAGGATAAAGATATCACTGAGCCTGATAGTTTACTAGAGGCGAGTACCTTCCGAGTCCGTCATTTTCCTTTCCCCCACCCCCCCCAAAAAAACTACATTAGTGTTGGACCGGGTCCTACATTTTTTAAAAGCAGGGTAACGGGTACCCGGCCGGGAACCCGGCTAACCGGTTGACACTTACCTGGGGGTGGAGGAAGCCCGCGGCGACATCTAGGCAGGTCAGCAGAGGTCCAGTGGCAGTGGCAGCATCAGCAGTCTGTGTTCAGCCCGCGCGAGGGCTGCAGGACTCCATAGCAGTGTGAGCTGGGGAACCATGTGACCGGAGCAGGTGTTCCTATTGGACAGCCGGCTGTCCAATAGGAACGCTTCTGCGCCTGCTTTGGTCACATGGTTCCCTAGCTCACACTGCTATGGAGTCCTGCAGCCCTCGCGCGGGCTAAACACAGACTGCTGATGCTGCCGCTGCCACTGCCACAGGACCTCTGCTGACCTGCCTAGATGTCGCCGCGGGCTTCCTCACGGGTCTTCCTCAACTTCCGTCGCTGACAGCATGTAAGTAATGATGTATTTCCAGGTAGCAGAAAATCCACCGGGTAATTCCGGGTACTCGGTACATCACTAAACTACATGCTAGTTGCCGATTTGCTGTTTTTATTTATGATGCGTTCCCTTCCTCTTTCCCCTAAATTTTTCACACTCAGGCTGCTAGGAAGGCAGGGATGGCTTTGGATCAGGTTGAAAAGCTTCTGGGTATGATCTCATCGCCAGAGGTTAAAAGCAAACTCAGGGAAACCACAGAAGAAGCTTTGGAGTATGGGGTGAGTAGGTGATGAGCGGAGGTATAAGAAGGCAGGGGCTTGTGAAGGTGAGAGCAAGAAAGAGAATAAGGAAGATAACAGTAACACAAATGACTAACCCTCTCTTTGTATCTCTGGTACAAACGTACTCCTCTGTTCCTCCTCTTCCCTACATCCTCCTCCTATTCCTCTGAGCTGTAATCATGTTACCTCCCCTTTCTCATCACAGACATTTGGGATGCCCACTATGGTGGCTCACATAGACGGCAAACCTCAACTGTACTTTGGATCCGATCGCATTGAGGTTTTAGCGCATCAGCTGGGTTAGTATTCGAGGCACACCTTTATACTATAAAGCTTTCCCTTTCAGAGTATCTCTTCTGTAAGCTCTAAATAGCTTGCAGAGCATTAACCATTTCACTGCCAGGAAGACAACCCTACGTGAGAGGGCCACCTGACAGCAACTTCCCCCCCACCTCTCCCACTAGAGGGAAGAAGCAGCAGATGAATGCTGCATTCACCCACCTGCTGCTAGAGGGACTTGCAAAGTGTTACCCCAGTACTCCAGGTTACTCCAGTAACCCATTCATTTCTGTTTCATTTGCAGGTGAGAAGTGGTTGGGACCTGTGCCTCCTCAGAAGTCACGTTTGTAATTTGTAGAAAGGAGACAGCCATTAATCATAAATTTGTGGAAGTGGAAAATGTGCCTTTATTGCCAGCATTCCTGGCCATTTCAATTAATAAATTCCCTGAATTTCTATTCTCATATTTCTATTATGTGTGGAATGCAATTATAGAGGTGTAATGTTTTTTTTTATCAATGGTTCTAAACATCCATATTCATCAATGCACATATTGGGCAAAGTCCTTTCTGGTGACTCATGTTCCTGCCACTACCAGCCTTTTCAAAGGTCAGTTTTTCAAGGAGCTATAGCTTATATTCTGCTAAAGACCATATGGGGTTTCACGCGGTTTCAATCACATACTACTGTAAGTGGAATCTCGGTCACTTTCCTCACCACTTTTATATATTTTTCAAATATGTTATGTTTCTCAGAGACTCAGTACACAGAAAACAGTCATTTTAAAACAGCAAACATATTTATTAAAAATAACATTTTACTGGACCCAATAAAATATATCCAGTCATGGTACATAGAGCAGGTTGAAACTGGACAGGTGGGTGAGATCAAAGAAACATTTATTTAGTGCCATACAAAGATAGCATGAGGGCTGTTACCGTACTCTACAGCCCTACAGTACTGTATGTTCGGAGAATGCTTCTTGTATGTTCTATGATCCCATCATGATAGTGGAAATATCTGAGGCCATGTATATCTGGATTACAAGATGCTAATTTTGAGTGTTTTACCAGTTAGACGAATTTATATGATTATGGGCAATCCATGTGATAAATTTTAATTTTCGTTACAAGGAAAAATATGGTGGACTATCTTCGTCCCTCAGTTTCAAGACCTTCATAGAGTGGTAAAATCGAACCATCTCCCTTCTCCCACCTACCAATAGAAGGCAGATGGGCTGGAACTTGTAAAGAGAACAACCCAGAAAATGGCAGCAAGAGAAGGGCTTGTAACAAAGCAGCACTGTTACTCAGTTCCACGGATCCCTCCAGTGGTTACTTCACATACTGTAAACCACACTCTATAACAGTGATACATAACCTAAGCTAATACATGTATGTCATGGGCCTGCAAGGGCTCATTTAACACTGTCACATGCCAAAGCTTGAATTTAAAAGAACAGTCACTGGAAAAAAATTATTTTGAGATTAACTGTAAATTCAAGCCCTTTATTCAGTGCTCTGTTTTGCCTCTTTTTTTTTTTTTATTGCACATCAACATATAAGGTCTTTGGAATGTTTTGAACAAAGTGGCCGATTGCATTGCGAATAGCTGAAAATTGCCATTCAATTCAATGACTGAATCATATTGATTAATGACCTATGGGAGATAATCACTAATGTCTCTCGGGTTTACGCACCCAATTTGCTTTTAATGCCATTGACTTCAATGGGCGTTAACTTTGGATCGAGTGCGTAAACCCACAGAGGACCTTAATGAATTACACCGTTAGAGAAAAAATGTCAGACTCTTACAACCTACAAAGTAAAAAATACAGACAGTGTTCCACACCATATTAGTATAAACAAGCATAAAGGATACAGATCACAGATTGCATCTTCAAAAAAAAGAGCTACAGATGTACTGTAGCAGAGCTGATAGTTTCCTCCATGGCGCAGTTCTGGGTGGTATATAGCATTTTCCACACCATAAATTACTCCAGAACTGACCTACCACTTTCAAAGCCTTTTTTTTTATTTATTTTTTTAAACTTGTATATCTTCTGTTCGGGAATCGCGACTTTACGCTATTTGCATAGCCGAAAATGCTGACTGAATTCCTAGCAGTCAGGTTAGGGTTAATCCTAATCCACGCCCTACCGTAGTGTTACATTAACTACAGTACGTATACTATCATTCTCAATAGGGACCCTGTTAGCATTCGCTGCTACCACATTGTCTACAGAGTTCCTATTCCTAAATGGAAATTACACAAGAATTTACGTATATTGTGGAACGTTTGGGGAAAGAGTAACATTTTTTAAAAAAATGCTTTTTCTTTAATACTTGGCCTTTACGGCAGTAAACGCGACACTGCAAGCCATGGCACAGACGTAACGGGAGCTACATCTGTATGAAGCATAAAGGAGGACAATAAGATGAATATGTTACTTATGAATTAAGCATTAAAAGGTACTTGAGCAGGAAACAAGAACCCCACAGTTAACAATAAATAATTTGAAGTATTTGATGAGAACCTACAATTGATAGAATGTTACTTGCTGTTTGTAGAATTTACACCTATTTTAGTGTGATGCCAACTCTGGCTAATAATTCGTACCAAGGAGCCGCAGACAGCAATTTAAAGAGTGTGTTTCTTTAAGAGCTACAAGGGGGAGGTGGTGATGCACACCCTCCATATAAAAGGTCCTGCAAGTCCATTTTTAGGGCAGTAAGATCAGTGACAAAAAGAGAGCAAGAAAGATCGAGGATTGAGATCCCTCGAAATACCATCTGCAACCCTCCCTACCTCTCCTCCCCTGTTCCCCCGAACCATTTTACCAGGGAAAGAGAGAGAGAAGGGATTCTGAACCATGAGTGAAATAGCTGAAGAACCGAAGCCCAAGACTTCAGGGACTGAACCAAGCACTGTTCCCCTTGCTGCAGGTGAAACCGAGAGGGAAGTATTGGGTGAGTAAGAAGTGTATGGAGAACAAATCAGCACAAGACAATATTCTGATTTTGTGAAAACATGTCCCTACAGTATTTCTCTGGCTAACTCATGTTTCTTCGCTGTCCTATTGCTTGTCTTTGACTACTCATGACCCTGTCACAGTCTATTTCTGTTCCTAATTGATTAGCTCATCTGCTCATTCACTCAATTGCTTTCCCTTAAATAAATTGTACATTTGTTTCGGCCAAACTTTTCATGCCAGCTGACCATTTTATTGCAATTTTTTCCCCCTTTATATTATTGCTATACTCCATTGATTTACTAGTTAAAATGCAATGGAGACAATTTTTCATGCAATATTTTCGTGCTTTAAAAAAAAAAAAAAAAAAATGTTGATACTGTACATTTCTTCTACTGTAACTCGCATAGAGAAGAGGATTATGAGATCATACACTTTTAGTTATACTGTTATATTAATAAAAGGGGGTGTGTGGTGAGCACACGTAGTTAAAGTGAAATTTCTTTTTGTTTTATCACTTAAATTGTAATTATACTCTGAAAAGTCTTTCTTTCAATCAAAAACATAAAAAATCAAAATACAATTTCAGTGACAAAACACAAAGAAGTTTCAGCACACACCCCAGTTTTTATTTATTTTTTACATATAGGACTCAAAAATAACAAGGTTCAGAAGGCATGCCATATTCTGTATTCTTAATAAAGCATACATATTGTAGTGAATCCGCTTAATAAGATAAGATAATTTTGCTTAATACCTATTTCCACTTGTACATGTACAAACAAATGAAAGAACATATTATCAGCTGTTTGTTTTCTTAATTTTAAGATTACTCGTGTGTGTCGCGCGCTGGATGTGGTGCGTGCCTCTGCGCATGTGCTGGATGTGGAGAGCATCTCTGCGCATGCGTTGGCGGCATGTAGACGGCCACGTGGCTGCTTCTAGGACTCTGCGCATGCGCTTAAGGGGCCAGACACCTCTGCGTATGTGTGAGGAAACGGATGGTTCTGCACATGCGCAGAGGCTGCCGCTCCTGTGCATGCGCACGGCGGTAGCCGCTCCTGCGTATGAGCGCAGTGACGGCCGCTCCTGCACATGCTCACAGCCATGGCTGCTACTGTGCATGCGCACGGGAGTATGATTGTTGTGTTTTAGCCAACGGGGGTGCAGGAGCACAGTCTAGCGTGCACACGCCTGGCAGTAATGGATTTTTGTCTCCATGAAGCAGTTTCAGTCCTATAAGATTTTGGTTTATGGTAGGTGCCAGCAAAGAAGTTTCACTTCAAAAACATAAATCAAGTTGTGTTGACCTCATACGACATAAAAATATTCAACATTGTAGATTTACGAGACCCTAACATTAACATTTTACCCAACTTTCCTTGTCATTTTACTATAATTCTATCAGATATCCTGTGCATTCATGGCATCTGTAACCATAAACATTAATGCATTGTTTTTTTATTTTTGAACAGTAAATTAAAATACCACATGTGGTGCATTTGCATGTCTCAACCAGGTCTGTAACCCTGTCTTTCACCATTATCACTTAACAAACAGTGCTTCCACTGCAGCTTGGTATTCAGGGCAATGACATGAAAATGAGCACACAGTGTCACGCTTTACTCCTTACCCATTTTAACATGGACCCCCATAAGCACATGCCTGCCGCATTGCACAGCTTTAAAACACAGCCTGAGTTAAAGACTTGCATAGCCTATAAACTTACTTACAGACAGCTGTTTCAGCCTTTTGGGTCTCATCATTGTGAGGCTGGTTACACTGCTTCTGGAATGTGAAACTGGAATAGGTTTGAGCCACACATTAAATAAGTTATGGTGGGTTCACAAGTGACACAAAACCTTCCACTGTACATTAAATAAAGATAATACTTGTGGTGCATTTGCATGTCTCAAACAGGTCTGCAACTCTTTTCCCATTATCGCTTAGCAAACAGTGCTTCCACTGCAGCCAGGGATTCAGCGGCCTTGAGCCCTAAGCGAAGGCCAACCTTGACCAGAGGGCCAGACTCCCCTCTTACCGTCACGTTGGCTCCCTCGCCTCCCCCCTGTCTTCAGATGACAGGGGTGACGTGGTCAGGGGTTGGGCGGAGAGGGGCGAGGGAGGTTATTTAGTTTGTCAAGGTTAGTCCGCGCCCTGCCAGCAATTCAACATCCTCGAGCTGTTTGTCAGCTCCGGGCTAAGGCTCCCACCGGCAGGCCGCAGCAGCAGCAGCCTCTGCGGCTCAGTTGTTCATGGGGGCAGGCTGGACTGCCGGGGTTGGGAGTACCGCGTGGTTGGGGAAGTTGGAAGTCCCGTGCGGTCGGGGAAGGTGCAGCATCGCATGTGCAGAGCATGCCGCTGGCAGTGGCAGCTGAGGAGGTGCAGGGACGCATCTGGGGGGACGGGTCTTGGCCCCTGTGTTACTTCCCTAGCAAGACCCCGTTCTCCTTCCCCCCTAAGCTACTGGGGTAGGAGGGCCCAACATGAGCCCCCACTGGGGCGGAGGGACCCAAATTGAGCCCCCACGGAAGCAAGAGGGGCTATACGTGAGTCCCCACTGGGTTGGTGAGCCCCCACAGGGGACTCACTTTAGCCCACAATGGAGCAGGGGGCCTACTTGAGCCCACAGTGAATCTGGGGGGTCTTACTTGAGCCCCAACTGTGGGGGAGAGGAGAGGAAACTCCCTTAGGGCCCTTACTGGGTTGGGGAAAGGGCCAAAAGCCCCCCTTTGCCCCCCTGGGGTGGGGGGTCCAACTTGAGCTCCCACTGTGGCTTTGGGGGGCCATCTGATTACCCACTGGAGCTTTGGGGGGCCCATTTGAGCCCCCACTTAAGCTGGGGGGCCCCACTTGCACCCCCTCTGGGGAGATAGAGGGGGGTACTGTGTTGTTCCTTAGAGGAAAGGGGGAGTCTATGAGTTGCTGATGGGGGAGGTGCCAGGACACATCCGTTTCCATGGGTAAGTAGAGGGCGTTAGCCCCTGCGTACCTCCCCTAGCTACAGGCCATGTTTTCCTTCCCCTCTCCCTTTCTAAAGTGCCACCTCTAGAGCAGGGGAGCCCCACTTGAGCTCCCACTGGGAGGAGGAAAAGAGGGGAGTCTCTGCGGGTCTTCCCTTAGAGGAAGGGGGGAGTCTCTGTGAATTGCCGGGGGGGAGGTGCAGGGACAATTCCAGGGGTAAGTGGAGGGTCTGGGCCGCCAGCATACCTCCCCTAGCTACAGGCCCCAATCTCCTTTCCCCTACTGGGGTCACACCTGGAGGGTGGATAGTCAAGATCGCTGTGTCTGGGCTGGAGAAAGTGGGTTAGTCTTAATACTTGCCGAGATCGTAGGTAGGTGCCAGGAGAGTAGTCAGTGTCGGGAGTGCAGTGGTCTGGGATTGGAGCCAGTAGGAAGGTAATTGGTCCGATACCCGTGGTCAGGGATGGAGAATAGCGGATGGTCAGAGGCAAGCTGGGGTTTGTAATCCAGAGAGAGGTGCTGAAGTCAAGCCGGGTCGGTACACAGAAGAGGTAAGCAGCAGAGGGCTAAATCACAACAGGAACAAGGAAAGGCAGGGACGTGGGAACACAAGGCTACCATGAACTATGCTCAGCCAAAGAATGAAAGGAAAGGCTGAGCATGTATATGAGAGCTGGATGAATAGGACTGAGGGGAGGAGCAGAGGCGTGGCCTCCGCGGAAGCAAGGATAGGCTGCAAGGTGCGGGAGGCTGTACAGCAGGAGGCAAGGTGGTAGCACGCCGCGAACGTGCTCACCCACCGCTTGCAGCGGGATGCTTTGCTGAAGGAGGTAAGGAGGGAACACACTGCAGGGGATGTGTTCCCCGATTCCTTATGTAGCGGTCATGTAAAATGGCTACAGTCATCTCTCCTGCTGACAGTAAGGCCTGGTAAGTTGTGGGCATGCCAGCAGTAATTATGGAGGTTTGCCCTCACACCCTGGTGGGGTGCCCTGTGTATGGATGGGAGTGGTCACATGCTCTGACTCCATGGTTAGTGATGTCAGAGGTGTGTCAGCCTCCAGAGTATACATAAGGCACAGCACTGATCCAAAGTTAGGAGTTCCTGTTGCTGTGCTGCTGTGTTCAGTAAGAGGTAGATGGAGGTCTGCAACATTGTTGCAGTAGTCTGAATGCAGAGCTGTGAGTCTGGCAGCACAAGCAGACAGAGACAAGCTGCCTGAGAGAACTGTGACCAGGGACCTGGCACAGGGCCGAGATCCCTGCGGGGATAGGGAACCCACCTATTAAGGGAAGGCGTACCTTTCGGAGGGAAGCAGCTGGAAGATGGAGGGCTAAGTACACCCCATTGTGGAGGGCAGCTAGCCCACCTCCAGCAATAAAGATGCTCTTAATCACAAACCCTCTCGTGTACATGTGTGGAGTGAATGTACAGAGGGGAGCACCACAGAGGAGTTCCTCGCCAGGACCATCCCCAAGTGACCGAAGGGACCCTGATGAGGTGGAGGCGCTGCACTGGAACTAGGTAGGACTCAAGCCACTACCTCAGCTGCCTGTCTGGACGGGTCCTCCCCACACACCATCATGCGGGAGACTCAGGAGTCCTGTTGCCAACAGGTGCACCACCAGACACTACCACACTGTAATGGGGACCGGTTAGACCACAGGGGCCAATGTGAGATTGGGTGGGTCAGGCCGGGTCAGAAATACCGTTACATTTACAATACCCACCCCTTGAGGAGCAGCCTCAGGACGACTCCAACATGGTTTGTGGGGGTACCTGGTATGGAAGTGCCTCAGCAAACTGGGAGCATGTACTTGGTGATGGGGTATCCAGGATCTCTCTTCAGGTCCAAACCCTTTCCAGTGTAACCAAGTAGTGGACGGATCGCCTTGATCTTCTAGAGTCGATAATGGACTGTATCACATACTCCCCTTGACCTTGTATGATCACCGGCTTAGGAGTAGAAGAAGTGTTAGGAAATTGAGAACTCTGAAACACAGGCTTCCCCTTGCCATCTAACACTGAAAGGGTCCTATATTTTATTGTCTAATCATTTTGCTGTTAAAGTACTTAAAAAAAAACTTTTTAGGGTTCTTTCTTCCTATTGCAATTTTTTTTTAATTGTCTGTTTTTGTTAATAGAATTGCTCTTTTGCAACTTGTTACATTCCTTATCATTCTGATATGATGCCTCTCTCCGTTATGTCTTCAAGAATCTAAACACCTGCCTCTTTTTCATTTCATCCCCTACCTGTTTATTTAGCCTCATTGGTTTAGAATTATTTATTTTATATTTATAACCAGAGGTATTAACTATTTCTGAAAATGCTACCTTGGAGGTTCTTGCCTTAAAGCTTTCAGCCTAGATCCCTGAAATAATTTTTTTAGGACCCTACATCTTTCGCTAACTTTGTCATTGGTGCCAACATGTACCAAGACTGCCGGGTCAGTCCCAGCCCCTCCCAACAATCTGTCTATCTGATCCACAATGTGCCAAACTCGAGCCCCTGGGAGACAAACTGTTTGGTTCATGCGGTTATGGCAACATATTGCCCTATCTACAGTACCTTCCTAATAATGGAGTCCCCTACCACCACAACCATTCTTGGTCTCTCAGTATCCAGAGACCCCTCTGTGCTGAAGAAACTATTCCCCAGGCTGCTAGAGGAATCAGTCTTTTCCGACTTGTCATTTCTGCCCTGGCACTCCAAGCACTCTTAGCTCAGAATTGGCCTGCCTCTTCCTCTTCCCCTTCTGTTACCCAGCTACCTACCTCTGCTTGCTCCTCACCTCACAGCTCCACCATCTGCACCACTAGTCCCAGCCTGGCCCTGCTTAGTGAGCACTAAACACCTTTCAAGATTGTCAATGTCCCTCAATATTGCAAATTTCCTCTTCAGATCAGCAATCTGAGACTCAAAAGGGACCACGCGCTCACACTTCTCACAGCGATATTCTCCCTGGAACAGCTGTTCCAAGTGCACATACATGTGGCAAAATGTGCATTGAGTGGCAATTTAAATCCTGTTCATTGTTGCAATTATGGAATTATAATTATTAACAATTTACTGTACTTCTATATACTATACCTTTTTTCATCCCTTCCTTGTTCCCACTTCTGGTTCTTCACGGACTCCCCAGCCACACGCCCATTTGGTCTGTGACCAACCAGATGTCATATTTCACTGCCAGCCAATCAGTTAAAAGGTTTTAAAAATGTATCTGGTTCTAACTCCAAACTTAATACAACCAGCATTTGAAATCAAACAATAATCCAGTCACACAGAGCAGGACATGCAAACTGAGGATCCGTTACAAACCTCTGTTTTAAAGAGAGGGACACACCAACCAGGCACAAAAATATAGCGCAATTTCAGCTATGGGATCAGGGCCAGATTAACCCAGCCAACCACCATCCAATAAAGTTGCTACCACATACTGACTCTACTTTTGTAACCATGATCCCATAGCTAAAATTGCACTATATTTTTGAGTGTTACAATTTAATATTCCCAAGAGATTTCGAACTACTTAAGAAACATACCCTTTCTTTTTATGGCGATCTAAAAATTCTAGATTAAGCTACTCAACGCTCCAAAATACCACTAATTATGGAGAAGTGGTCCTGTCAAATTTCTATTATCTAGCATCTCGGCTTCAGTATGCATATTGGTGGTTGCGAAAGAACTCTCCAAATGCATCAACCAAATTGGAGGCAGCAATATTCAGCTCTGCCCACTACGCACAGGGGTTAAAATTAATTTTAATTAATTTCCTGCCCAACATGTGAAGAAGGCTCGTCAGTTAGTGGAAAAGATTAGTGTGGTCTCTTTATACTCCACTCTGGGATAATCCTGAATGGAGTGTTAACCAAGCTTCCCGATCACTCTGTAAATATGTTATGGGATTTGTATCAGGCAAAAATCCAATGTTGGAAAAAAAACAGGGGCTAGACACAAACCAAATTGGTTAAAAATAATTTATTAAATAAAAGGTGACAGCATGGAGGAAGGCATAATGGAGTTTCTCCACTGTGTGTGTGTGTGTGTGTGTGTGTGTGTTCTTTTGAAAACAGAACTGTGCCCTTTCCAAAAAAAAATTGTACTCTACTAGAATTAAGTGCAGTATCACTATATTTACTGGAAATGTCATCATTATTTACTGGAATTCCTTTACACACTGAAATGAACACCGAACAGCTGAGTAAATTGCCAGAGTATGTTGTAAAATCATTTACAGTGCTGTATTTGCTATGTTACATTGACTTAAACATTTTGTTGAGCATGTGGCATACAGTACATGTTCTGTGTCATACAGCAGGTTCTGTGTTAGTCAATAAACTGTTGATGTTCACCTTGTGAACAGAGAGGGGGCGCAGGAGACCAACATACTGTACTAAAGCAGACACAGGCTCAGAAAATCCTTATAAGTAAAAAGGAAAGCAACAGAGTTACTCAAGTCAAACAGTGGGAGAACCAAAGCAAAGCATTGTACAGCTGCAGTGTGTGGGCGTCTAAGGCAAAAACATCACAAACAAGCAGCATTGCAATGTGCTGTAATATTGTTATCTTTTATTTGTGTAACCCTGCTTCCTATCACTTGGCAAGCTGTTACTCTGTGCTGTGTTACCTGCTGACTCACAGGGCCTGAGCCTCTGCCACGGAGAGCCCGGGGTGCATACAATATATATATATATATAGGTTCGGTGCAGCGCCTCCACCTGCGACAGATGCCGCCAAAGGGGGAGTTAGTCTTCGCAGGACCTCTATACAAGAAATTCTCTCACACGACCATGTTATAAAACCAATCTCGTTTACTGATAAGTCAACCTTACGATACATTACATGCCATGACATTCCAATCCGCTGGTACACAACATTTAACACGCCACGGAGGACGTCCACAATTATGCGCCTCGGCGGACGCCAACAATAACTTGCGCCTTGGCGGACGCCAACAATAACTATCCCCCAATCCCACCACCGGGTGTTCCCACCCCGTGTCCAAATACGTTAATCAGTTCGCTCGCTCCCAACAGCCGTGTATGTGTGTAAGGGTGACTGCGCAGCCACTAGGTCTTAGGTGATTGAAAGGGTAAAGTTGGTGCACTTGATGAAATACCTGCAGTGCTCGGAACTGCTACGATTCTTCAAAAAGAGTCTCTGGGGGTCCCACGCTACGATATGGGGCACTTCTCCCCGATAGGATAGTCCCGAACACAGCAGTAGTTAGGGGGAAAAGCCCTTACTAAGGGTGTCCCTAGCTCAGCTTGTCTCTACGGTG
>WSYH01011577.1:0-20626 GCA_036426205.1 Ascaphus truei | reverse complement strand
ACAACCGTCCCACTTAAAACTCTTCACCTCTAGTCCGTTATTCCAGAACATCCCACACGACCCCTCAGGTCACGTGACCGCTTTGAGGATCGGTCACGTGATCGCTCTGTCCCTGATGATGCAACGTAAGGGGAGGAGTCATCCCCGTTCCGTCCGCGATCTGCTGTTGCAAAACTTGCAGGATTGTGGGCGCCTACTGGGTTCAAATCTCACCTTTCTCTCTATATATTTAACGATTATTTTAAAGGTTCGATGGTGAGAATTTTCACACCATAAAGCGAACTTTAAAAAAAAAAAAAAAAAACGTCAACAAAATACAGACGTGGTCGGGATTGCAAGGATTTTGCATGTTTTTCGCATTTATTTTTGCAGGTTACCGAAGAATTTGAAAAGTTAGTAAAATATTTTGCGATAAGTTCGCTCATCATTCATGGCGACCACTGAGAGGGGGGGAAGGGAGGGGGGGAGGAGAGGGGGAGGAGAGGGGGAGGGGGTGAGGGGGGAAAGGGGGGGGGGGGGAGGAGAGGGGGGAGGGGGTTTATGATTCCTTTCTAAGAATGTTTGAGCCGCCTGTGAGAGGCTGATCTGCTGCTGCAGTACACTTGTAGCTTCTTGTCAGAGTTCAGCTGTGGAGAATCCGCGTGTCTGCCTCTGCTTTGTTGCTTCTCAGCTTTTATATTCACTCACATTCTGGTGAGTTCCTGATGGTGCGGAGGGGAGAATATTATGTGTAAAACGGAAGTTCTGAGCCAGTGCTGCCGTTGCTTGCATTAATGGGGCAGTTGAAATCACGAGTGGGCTATCCATTTGCTGGATATTTGACAGCCTTAACACTGCTTTATGTGGTAAATCACACAATAGATAGCCGATCTACATTTGAGGAACAAACAAGAACACTTACTATAAGAGATTGTCTTGCACGGAGGTCCCCAAATGAATAAAAAGGGGATAGGCATAGTGTGCAGGAGAGAGAAGAAAAAACAAAACAAAAAAAACCTTCATTTGCGCATGCGAAGTAGAATAGGAGCTAGTGCGCATGTGCGGGATTGAAATTGCGCAGCACATTAGGGCGTTCTGCGCATGCGTGGGAATAGAAAGTCGTGCATGCGCAGTAGTATAGGACCCGTTCTGCGCATGCGCGGGAATAGAAATTCGCACATGCGCAGTAGTACAGGCCCCGTTCTGCGCATGCGCGGGAATCGAAAGTCGCGCATGTGCAGTAGTACAGGCCCCGTTCTGCGCATGCGCGGGAATCGAAAGTCGCGCATGCGCAGTAGCATAGGGTCCGTTCTGCGCATGCGCGAGAAAAGAAAATCGCGCATGCGCAGTAGTATAGGCCCCGTTCTGCGCATGCGCGGGAATCGAAAGTCGCGCATGCGCAGTAGCATAGGGTCGTTCTGTGCATGCGCGGGATTAGAAATTCGCGCATGCGCAGTAGTATAGGCCCCGTTCCGTTCTGCGATATTCTCACATGCGCAGTAGAATAGAGGTCCCAGTGCGTATGCATGGGATTGAGGTTCGTGCATGATCAGTAGAATCGGTCCCTGGTGCGCATGAGCGGGATTCAAATTCGGGCATGTGCGATTTAGGTCGCATGTGCAGGAATAAAGTTAGCGCATGCGCAGTAAAGGACAGACCCTTGTGATTCGAGGCAGACAGATTACATGCCTGGCATATCGAAAACTGGTCATGTCGCGATCTATTCTAATTCATGGTTAGCGGAAAACGTGGTTGCTGCTTAAAATACAATAACTCTGCCACAATTAGCGCGGTGTAATTACGGCTTCAGTTAAATGATTGATGCGATGCTATGAGTACACTGGTATATGCACCGGATAGGGAACGGTTGTTTTATTGATTTCAATCTATGGCGATCTAAATACTTGGCTGCTGATTATAACCTTAAACAACTTTGCTCCCATTCAGGGCAAGTGGCAATAGGGCCTTTGGTCAAGAGAAATAGTAATGCTGATTACTCTGATATATGTGCTGCATTGAACTGCGTTATATGTTTGAAATAACTTTGTGGTATTTAATCACACTGTCATTATTGGGGACACTGTCCTTAGTGTATTTGAAGCGGTGATACCTTTAAGCACTGCCCAAATATTAAGACTCTCTTTCATGACAGTTTTATACACTACTAGCTGGGATTTAATTTCCCCCCCCTCTCTTTCTCTCTCTCTCTCTCTCTCTCTCTCTCTCTCTCTCTCTCTCCGTGTGTCTCTCTCTTTCTCTCCCCATGTGTGTGTGTGTCTCTCTCTCCCCCATGTCTCTCTCTAGTATTGCATTGAAGTGATACTTGCATTGAAATTAACTGTATATGATACTTGCACATGTATTGCATTGGACATTGGTATTGCATTGGAGTGAATGTATTTGGTATTGCATTGAAGTTAACTGGTTCCCTCTGGTCTCTACTTTGATACTTGTTTTTTGTTGTTTGTTGTTTGTTCTTAACAGACAGAAATAATTATGATGAAAAACACCAGGGGAGCGATGGTAAACCTTTAAAAAGAAAAACACTACATAGTGCAAATATTGTACGTACAATTAAACGTGAATAATGTAAGAGCTCCCAATTGCAAACTCACAATAGAGTAGATAATAGGGAGCTTATAATCCAGCTGTGAAAGGATGGCTCCAAGCCAGTATGGTAGTAGGACATCAGACCTCAATTGCCGATCGTGCATGCGCATTTGGCGCTCGCCAAGGGTCCAGAAAACCAGGACAGCAGCCGAAAAAGTCAGGACAGAGTCCTAAAAACTGTGGCTGCCCAGGCTAAACTGGGACATAAGGTCACCCTACCCATCTCTTCTATCTCCCGGTTTTGACCGCCGGCCAATGACAGCGAGAGGTGTGGCCGACCGGCGGCCAATGAGCGCGCACAAACACAGACAAACCGTTTCTCACAGATAGATTCATGCATTACGGAGAAGTATGTGGCTACATTTCAGCTAAAGTGATCAGACCATGTTCACGCTCATTGAGGGGTGTGCGCCTGTAACATTTTCTGGTCATTTTGTTGCTATGTATATCGCTGCTACATTTCTGGAGAAGTCTCCCTTATAGTATCTGTGAGATATTTTAAGCCAATACCAAGGCTTCGTTTTGTGACTGTTTGCTATTCACTCTATAGCGATATCTACAATTTAATCAATATTCTGCTGCTAAGTATGAGTATACATATACAGTACTTTTCTAAAAGGTAACATTGGACCAGCACTCTAAGATTGAGGTTACCATATACATACTACCTGTGTGGTACAACAGCGCACCCAGCTAGCTGTTTTATTCTTTTTCTGTATGAGTTGTCTGGTCCTCACCACCGGGGTTTTAATATTCACACACTAAATAATGTACACATTATGAGTCAAGTATATATGTTAATCAAATTTGATTCTTTTTTTATTACCCCCCTTAGAGGTTGTTCTCATGACCAGTCTCTCTTATTGGTAGATACAGTATTTACCTTCTGAATAAGACACCAATACCTGGTTTAAGACTTTAATAGTTTGAGTGCAGCATTTGGAGAACTTTTTTCTGATCAGTCTCTGCAGTAGGAAAATAGCGATCTGATGGTAGTCTGGGACATTTGACTCCGCTGGTGTTTTACCGCGGCCTTGCCACAGGGACAGCAAAATCGGGAGATAGAAGAGATGGGTAGAGTGACCTGATGTCCCAGTTTAGCCTGGGCAGTCACAGTTTTTAGGACTCTGTCCTGACTTTTTCGGCTGCTGTCCTGGTTTTCTGGACCCTTGGCGAGTGCCAACTGCGCATGCACGATCGGCAATTGACGACTGCTCTTGCGCATACGCGATCGGCCAGCTCCAATCGCGCATGAGTAACCAGTAAACTACTTTGCATGCGTGATATTTTGTCCAGTTTTTGCCGGGACAAATATGGTTACCCTAGCCAGGAGGCATGGAGGTGGGGAGGGAGAGATCTGAGAGGGAGTGGGGGGAGGTGTGAGAGGGACTCGGGGCGATGTGAGGGGGGGGGGGCAGGGGGGGGGGGGAGAGGAAATGGGGGGAGGGACCTGATGTCCCAGGTGAGCCGGGGGAGTCACATTTTTTAGGACTCTGTCCTGACTTTTTCGGCTGCTGTCCTGGTTTTCTAGCGCATAGCACGGGTCGTCTGTGCCGGCGCGGGGATTAGAAATTTCGCGCATGCCAGTAGGATAGGCCCCGTTCCTTTCTGCGAGATTCCTCACATTCGCAGTAGAAAGCGGTCCCCGTTCGTATGCATGGGATTTAGTCCGTGCATGACTCCTCTACCATCGGTCCCTTGTTTCTCCTTTATGCGGTGTTTCCCCGCCCCCACTTGCTTGTCACTTTTCTTTCTTCTCCTAATGTCCTAGGTCCGGCCCATGTCGCCTCTTGCTCCGTAAAGGACAGACCCTTGTGATTCTAGCAGACATATTCATGCCTGGCTATCGAAAACTGGTCATGGTCTCATCTATTCAATTCATGGTTAGCGACTTTGTTGCTGCTTAAAAATACAATAAGCTCTGGCCACATTAGCGCGGTGTATACGGCTTCATTTTAAATGAATTGATGCTAGCTTATGAGTACACAACTGGTCCGGGTATAAATGCCACCAACCGTAGGGAACGTGTTTTGAATTGATTTCAATCTATTGGCGATCTAAATTACTGGGCTGCGATTATAACCTTAACACTTTTGCCTCCCTTTCAGGCAATATTGCATATGAGTAGGGCCTTTTGGTCAAGAAGAAATAGTAATGCTGATTACTCCTGAGCTATGTGCTGATATGGGCTGCCTTGAACTGCGTTATATGTTTGATAACTTTGTGGTATTTAACTCCACACACTGTCATATTGGGGACAAGGGCGGGGGGGGGCGGCTTTCCTTTGATTGTATGTGGAGGAGGGGGGGGGAAGGAGAAGCGTGTGGTGGTAGGTGTAACCTTTAAAAGCCTGCCTCAATATTAAGACTCTACTCTTCTCTTCATTGCATTTTTTATACACTACTTCTTTGATTTTTCCTTTCCTCCTGTTTCCTCCTTCCTCCCTCTCCCCCTCCATTTTCCCCCCCCCCTCAGTCTCCCGTCGTCTCTTTCCTCCATCACATCTGCGAAATCCGCCTCTGCTCCTCTCCGGCCCAAGGGGGTCTGGGGGGGGGCCTGCTCTCCCTCCCTACGATCTGATGCACTCGACGATACGCCTCTTGTCTCGGCCCCCGGATCCATCTACGGTGCTAATCGCTGTCCGGGTGGTTACGTCGCTGCGGCGGCAGTCCGAATCCGATAAACGTCCACCGGTGAAAGGCAGGTGCAAAGGAGACGTGCGCTCGTACATCCAAGCATGCAGCTCCGCGCTTCCGTCAGTACTGTACATCATCACCAGACCTTTATCCAGAAAGTCAAGAGTTTGGAAATGAACTAGGCAATAATCCCGTCAAAACCAACGCACGGCCGGCTGACGCCTGCAATAGGCGGATGGGAATTAACATCACGTTACGATGAAGAGACGTGCCACAACCCTCTTTTGATATATCATCGATGTTGTCCCCCTTACCCCCCTTTACCGCTTCCCTTTCACCGCCCTGGCTATCGCCCTGTCTCCCTGCTCCCCCCAAAATACCCCCCGCGCGCAGTTTCCCCTCTTCGTGCTAGGTCCTCTTTCACCCCCCCCTATCCTCCCCTTCCCTCTCTATCCGCCCCCTTGTCGCTCTACCTCTTTCCTTTTCGCCCCCCCCTATCCCCTTCTCCCCCCCCCCCCTAACCCGGCCCTGTCGACCTCTCCTCTTCCCGACCCCCCCTTTCCTCTTCCTCTTCCTCCCCCCCCGCCCTTTGTTCCAAGCTCCAGTCCCCCTGAACGTCGCCGTGGGATCACCCCTCGTACATATCTAATTAACCCCAACCCCCCCAAGAATATAGATAAATACACACACAACCCCCCCAACACATATACTAAGTACCCCACCCCTCATACATATATAAATACCCCAAATACATAAAATTCCCACCACCCCCAATCAATATAATACGCCCCCCCCAATGCATATCCTAACTTACCCCCCATCCCTATATCCAACTACAAATACCCCCCCCCCAATCCATCCATAACATACCCCACCCCCCCCCATCCCACATCTCAATAAGATGTCCCCCAACCCCTATATACCTCACGCCCTCCAATACCTACAAGCCGAGATTAACCTTGGGATTATCACAGTCAGCATGTGCCTGCAGGATGGGGTGCCGTTGGCCGCAGGGGGTGGGCTTTGCTCGATCGTGGTGGTGGTGGGCGGTGCCTCCGTTCAAGCGGGGTGTGGGTGCTGGTGCTCCGAGCTTGTGGGGTGCGGTGCTGGCATTGTCTCTCATTTGGTTTGGGGTTCTGGTTGCTCCTATTGGGTGGGGTTTTGTGCGGTACTGTCCGGTGGCTTAGGGTTGTTGTTCGGGCTCTTATTCTGTTGTTTTGTGTTGTTTTTTTTCGGTATCCGATCGTCCTCTTGCTTTGTGTTTCTCTTCTTGCTTTTTTTTTTTCATCTTTTTCCTTTGTTCTCCTCCTCCACTCTTTTCTTTTCTCCGATGCTGCGGGCGGGATGGTGGCTTTGCTGGTCGTTTCTGCGTAGGGGTGGGTGGGTGGGGGTTGCGATGCCAGTCTTTGCCGCCGGCCCCGGCTGCAGTCCAACTTTTCCTCACCATCTTCTCCCTTTCTTTCCACTCTCACATCACACCTAGCAGCGGGATTCTTTTGGTGTTTTTTTTTTATTTTTTACCTAACTGCCCACTGATAAGCGAGAGTGTGGCCCGGCCGGCCAAGTAGCGGGCACAACCCACAGGCATCCCAGGGCACAAACATACAACACACAATTGTTTAAAACATATAGATAGTTCATAATTAACAAGAAGTATATGTGGTCCATTTAGCTAAAGTTATCAACCATGTTGTACATACACTCCTTAGTGTTGCCTCTTTCATCTTTAACCATTTGCTGTCATTTGTTGGGTGCAATGTACTCGCTGGCTATTGCTACATTTCTGGAAAGTCTCCCTTATAGTATCTCTGTTAGATATTTGAACCAATACAAAGGCGCTTTCGGTTTGGTGCTTGCAAGGGCAACTGCCGAAACGCGTTGGTGGAGGACCCCCTGTGGGACCTAAGGGGACTTTTGATCCACTTAACAGGACACACACCTTTTTGACGTTGCATCCGTGCGCACCTCTTCTTATTTCTCCTTTTGGCAGTGCACTGCCTTATCTTTTTACCCACCTGTTCGTTTGTGACTGTGTGCTATTTCACTCTATAGCGTATCTCAATTTATCAATAACTGCTTGCTAAGTAAAATGAGTATACATTACTTGTGAAAAGGTCATTGAACCGCACTCGAGATTGGTTACCATACAACACCTATATGGTAACCACAGCTCACCTATTTAGCTGCTTTAAATTATTCTTTTTCTATATATTTGTCCGGTCCTCACCACCGGTGTTTTAATATTCACACACGTCAATAATGTACACACAATATCAGATAATGTTCTTCAAATTGATGCGTTTTTTATTACCCTACCTTACCACCCCCCCTTTTAACCTACCACCTAACCCCCCCCCCCCCCCCTTAAGGTAGTTAATCATTACCCGTCCTCGTATTGGTCCTAATATAAGAGCCGCATGGTAGAGTTTACTTTCTGCAGGAGAACAACCAATACCAGGTGTTTAAAGACTTTAATATTTTGATTGCAGCAGTTGGGACCTTTTTTCTGATCTCTCCTTATCAGAGACTCTGCAGTTTAAACGCATCATGGATGTGGGACATTTGACTCGCTGGGGGGTGTTTTTAACCAAACCACAACCAGCCACTCGCCTCGCTCCACAATGCTGGTGAGGAAGTTGGCAGCGGCTTTTTCTATATTGCCGGCAAAAAGCCTGTAGAGTAAGAAGACACGTTTAGGTGATTGAACTTTTGTCCCATTTAGCTTGACAGTAAGTTTTTAGGGCATCTCGTCCTCAGACTGTTTTCGGCTGCCTTTCTTCTGGTTTTCCTGGCCCCTGGTGAGAGCGCCAATTGCGCATGCGGAACAGGCAATTGACGACCTACTCTTGCGCATCGTGCGATCAGCATTTGCGCGCTCGAGTTCTCTATATCGCTGACAGCAACCTGATCACCTGCGTTGAGTACCCAAACACCGACTTCGCATGGTGACATTATTGCTCCAGTTTTTGGGGAAAAATATGGTTACCCTAGCCGAGGGGGAGGAGATCTGAGGGAGATGTGAGAGAGTGGTGGAAGTTTTGAGAGGGACCTGGGGGAGTGTGAGAGGATTCTATCTGCCTCCCTGGCTCTGTCTTCTCTGGACAAAAGAAACGTTAATACATATAGCAATATATTCGGAGCAATATGTAAATTCTTACAAAGGCACATAAATTAATTTATTGTCATCTCAAATACTGTTTTTTCATTTGTCACATTCATTATAAGGTCGTGCATCTCTCTTCCTGTTTTCCCCTACATCCCTCCCCACACTCCCCCGTTCCACCCTTGCCATTCACTGTTCTCTCCCCCCACATTCTCTGTCTCTCATATCCCCACACTTCTCTTCTGTGTCTCTCCTCATTATTTGTTTCTCTTCTGTCCCCACCGCAGTCTCTCTCTCCCCCCCGCAGTCTCCATCCTCGTCCCCCTCAGTCTCCTCACTCCCCCGTGGCCCCCCGCCGTCTCTTCTCACTCCCACTCTACATCTGCATCTCTCACGCACTCTCTCTCCTCGTTCTCACTCGTCGCGGGTACTCTCACGCACGCCTGCTCTCGCTTACCCGCTCTCCAACTCACCTCCTCGTTCTTCTCTGCGCTCGCTCACAAGAGACTGGGACCCCGTTGTCCGAAAGGCCTTCTCTCTCATCCCCGCCATCCGATCTCTCTCTCCCCACCTCCTATCTCTCTCTCTCTCGCCCCCCTTCTCTCTCGCCCCCACCACGGTTCCCGTTCCTCTCTCCCCGCAGCTCCTATCTCTCCTCGGTCCCCCCTCCTGTCTCTATCTACGTCTCCTGCAATCCCCCCTCTCTTCTCTCATCAGTCTCTCTCTCCCCACGCAGTCTCTCTCTCCCCACGCAGTCTCTCTCTCCCCATGCAGTCTCTCTCCCCACGCAGTCTCTCTCCCCCCGCAGTCTCTTTCCCTCCACGCTGTCTCTCTCTCCCCCCATGCTGTCTCTCTTTCTCTCCCCCCATGCTGTGCCACTCTCCCCATGCTGTGCCACTCTCCCCATGCTGTCTTTCTCTCCCAGTGCTGTCTCTCTCTCCCCGTGCTGTGTCTCCCTCTCCCCTGTGCTGTCTCCCTCTCCCCCGTGCTGTGTCACTCTCTCCCCATGCTGCGTATGTCTCTCTGTCTCTCTCCATGCTGTCTCTCCCCATGCTGTGTCTCTCTCTGAATCTCCCCATGCTGTGTGTGTTTGTCTCTCCCCATGCTGTGTGTGTTTGTCTCTCCCCATGCTGTGTGTGTCTGTCTCTCCCCATGCTGTGTGTGTCTGTCTCTCCCCATGCTGTGTCTCTCTCCCTCTCCCCATGCTGTGTCTCTCTCTCTCTCCTGCGTTACCTCATGTTCTTGCAGTCTCCCTCCCGATGTGTCCCAAGCCGAAGACGCCGTTATATAACCCAGCCTGCCTCGGGCACTCGTGCACTAGCCCGCATGCCAGCCAAGCTGCTCAGTGAGTCACAGAGATGGAAAGATCTTAACCTTGTCAATGCTGCAAGACACCTCCTGCAAAGTGTTGCCTTTGTACAGTAGCCACCCAGTAATGAAGGAAGTAACCCTCCCACTTGGCATCTATTATCTCATGCTAAAAAAAATACAAATGCATTAGTTATATCTTAAGAATAAAAGGATGCATTTCAATATTTGTGTCTCAAAAAAAAAAACTTAAAGGAAAGAGATTTTATGACACGATCACATGCTGAGATGTTGACTATTTCTTATCGATTGATTTGGATCACTGAAGGCAGGGGTGCGCAAACTGGGGGGCATGTTCTTTGTGGGGCGCCATTCAGAGGCCCCGTGCTCTTCCCTACAACATTTTAATTTGATTGCCGGTGGAAAGCGCAGGGTGTCTGTAACGACCTCTTAGGCTGCGATTATACCCAGAAACGCTTGTGGTGTCACCCGTAGAGACCCCGCGTGGCGCAAGCTTCATACACACATGATAAGTGGCTATACCAAATTCAACTGTCTCCCCGCTTGCTACTGCAAAGTGGGAGAAAGTTGATGCGTTTTGGCGACACCACTGGCGTTTTGGGGTATAATCGCAGCATTACTCTCTATCCTCCTGCATCTTCTGATAGCGACAATGCGTCGCCATGACAACGCAGCATCGTAAAGGAGAAGAGGGAGCAGCTAACAGGTCGGGGGGGGGGGCACGATATAAAAGGTTTGTGCACCCCTGACTTAATGGACTAAAGGTCATGAGACTTCATACACGTCGCATAATTCGTTGTTTGAAGTGAATTTTGACGCATTGCGTCATGTTGAATACCTGATTAATACAATTTAAATTAAATGTAGAATATTGTGGAGTATTTTAGTTTATTTATAACTAATGTTAATACATATTACATTAGTAAAATATTATTTATATTAGCCATACTGTAATAATATTACTTTTTGTTACCCTATATAATGAAACATCTGTAGTGCGTCAAAAACATTTTAGGTTGATACATAGCATTGTAACTTTATAAACAGACTTTTTAGGGTTTACCCTATCTTGAACTTGGCAGATAATTTTGACGCACTTTATACTTTTTTTGCCACAGGGAAGCTTTCTTTTTTAATACATATTTGCATATGTACAATTTCTATGCGGTAAATAATTGAAATAACATGCTGATGGTGCAAATGTAGAAGTATCAGGTCAGTACAGAGACGCACATAAGCACAATCTAAAATGAGATTTCTATACATCAATATTACGTCCAAAAAGCTACTTGCAGCGCTCAATACATAAGAATTAACAGGTTAAATTGTCACATTGCTGAAATAAAGCATTAAATTTAGCGTTCCAATAGCCTGGACTCATGGCTCCTGTCCCACACCCAGTCACTCATACCAACCATTGTGGCCAAGCGCTGTCATCTACTGTACTTATTCCCTCACCTGCTGTCTCTGCGAGTCTCCCAATATTCCACTTAGATTGTAAACTCTCCGGGGCAGGGATTTCCTTTCCTATTGTCTAATCTTGTTTGTTGCACTTATTGTATTATTATACTTCTCTGTACTGTATTGTCTCTTTTGTAAAACTGTGAGCACTATATAAATAAAAATATACATACATACGGGTTGTATATATATGTAACGGCTGGACCCCCCTTGTCTGACCCACCCAATCTCACATTGGCCCGAGTGGTCTAACCGGTCCCCATTACAAGGTCGTGTGTGGTGGTGCACCTGCAAGTAACAGGACTCCTGAGTCTCCCGCTTGGTGTTATAGAGGATGGCAGCAGGACAGGTATCTGAGGTAGTGGTTACGAGTCCAACTTACTTCACGTGCAGCGCCTCCACCTCATCAGGATCTATGCTTCCGCAGGGAGATGGTCCTGGTGAGGAACTCCTTCTCGGTGGTGACTGCCACTGCAGAGTAATCTCACACTCACACAGCGGGGGTATCTTTGAACATGGCATCTTTATTGTAGTTTGGGATGTAGCAGACTGCCCCATGCAGCTGCCGGCTCTAGCCGCACATCTCTCCGTGCTGTCCCTTTGCCAGGTACGCCCTCCCGTATTGAAGTGGGATTCCCTTTCTCCTAGGGAGATCACCACTGCGCCAGGTCCCTGGACACAGTGTGGCTTAGACAGACTTGATTGGTCACTCTGCTACCGCTAGTTACAGCACTAGGGTCACAAAAGTATTCCTCCAATCCCTTATGCAGGAGCATACATTTTACCAGCTGCTTCACACAACTGCTGGCTAACACAAACTAACTGACAGTGTTGTGCCCTTTATACCTCAGGGGGCAGGCGCATCTCTGATGTCACTATCCAGGGACTCAGAGCATACAGCCACTCCCTTCCTTACACAGGGCACCACACCAGGGTGTGAGGGAAAACCTCCATAAATACTGTTGGCAGGCCTGTACTTACCAGGGCTTACTGCCAACAGGGAAGATGTACGCAGTCATTATTATGCATGGCTACATATATATATATAACACACACACACACACACAATACATATTAAGAAAAACAATACATATAAAACCCACCCAAATACTACATATATAAAAAAATCCCAATGCATCTAAAAAAAAATACCCCAAATGATATGTATCACCGTCTTCAAATGTCCCCATTTCCCTTTCTCCTTTTCTATCCTTGTTAACATTTTTTCTCTCAAAAACCTCCAGATTCTCTTCAGGATTATTTTCTGAACCGATGGATAAAGGGAAAATGTGTAAACCTTTTTTGGAAGGGTGGAAGGCTGAACCGCCGCCGTGATGTGGCAAACGCTCAACCGCCACGCCAAAAATCTTGTCTTTTGGCAAAGGCCAACACGCTTTCTGCAGGCGCGCGGCGGCAGTGACTGGGGCCGGCCCCATAGTGGGCCGTATAGCGTGTGCAGCCGCGAGCAGTGTGGATGAGGCCTAAGGCCTCGCTCAGACAGGGCGCGTTGAGTTGTGCGCGTGCTTACGTGCGCGTGCACGTCCGTCGCAAATTTGGGTTGTTTGGTGGGAGTTTTCAAACTGAGCGTTGTCGCTGCGACATTTTGCCATCACAACCCAAATTGTAATTTTGGGTTACAGTCGCGAACCAGCTCTGTGACGTGTACGTTACGCCCCCAAAATCCGCGACCCAACTCCTGCAGTTTGAGCAGAAATCGCTGGGCTGCAGGAGCGTGCGGCGGAGGCACGAACGCAAGTACGCAGGCGTAGCGCCCTGTCTGAGCGCAGCCTCAGTCTTCTCAGGGTCGCTTGGTGAGTTTTTGCCAGCTTGTAGTAAAGGAGTTTGGTGAACACAAGAGGGCGCCAGGAACTTTATAACTTGTCTTTATTAGAATACAAAATAGGCATGTCAAACAGAACAGGCTTTCCTTCGTCTTGGAACTCTGGATTCCAGCTTTCTCTTGCTATGAGCCCGTGGTGCTCACTCTCCCTTAGAGCTTCTTGCCTACGCAGGACTAATCAGGGGATTTAACCCCGAATCTCCTGGCATAGACCCCTCTCGTCACTTAGATAGGGAACCACTTCTACTGTAGGATAGTCTTGCTGATTCCTTGGTTCATAAGGGCCCCCCTAACACTGGGAAACCAATAAAAGGGAGGCTGTTTCTTTGCCAACCCCACAGGCTAGCATAGCTTGGAGACCCCCCTTGATAGTGTTGGAGTTTGGGGTTTGAACTATAAGGGTCCCTGGCGGTCTGGGGATAAAAGGGTGGATACTCACCTTGTATACGTAGGGAGTGGCCAACACTCTGCCCCAGTATCACTTGGTCACACCACTAGACAGGTGACACTCGAGCAGCTTCTAGACTCGAGAACCACAGGGCCTAACGTGCCCAGAAGTGCAACGTTTAGAAACATAACCGGGACTAACTCGCATGTCTACTACCCTTGTGTGGGCTGTTAACCCTGGCATTGCCTGCAGCTACCAGGGCTGACGTGCAGGGTGCTACAGGTGGAAAAGATTCAGGTTTGAGACTCCCATTTTGAGGGGAAACTGGGTGTATACACTTTCTGTGTGTGGATCCCATATCTTCGACCCATGACCTGTTCCAAATTATTTGTGGTGTCTGTTGATATAATGGTTCCATTTTATTTTACAACTACCTGATCTTATTTCCTGTATGTTCTTCTGTAATCTTTTATTTTTATTTTGATACGAGCACTGTAACACCCTGCTGTTATATTGAATCTAAAATGTAATAAGAGCTGTCATTGAGCTTCCATTGAACCTGTGTCTGTGTACCCTTGAAGAGATTCCCCTAATTTGTGGCCCCGTTTTCCTAATAACTTATATAGCACAAGTACCTTCCCCCTGCTGCTGACGGAGAGGCAAACAACACAAACGTTTAAGTTTATGGTCAGCAAAAAAGCGGGTTAGGACGTTTGGCCGTGACCAAAGACCAAAACGCCGCTGCCACGTCAACTCACCGCTGGGCACCTCACTGCGCGCGCCCCGATCCCGTCTTTAAATGTCCGAGTCCTGCTTGCCCTATCCCTTGCGGCCGTAGCTCCGACTCGCCATCTTTAAATGTCCCATGTGGCGGTACTAGTCGTGGGAGTTTTTATCCAGCTGTTGTTAAGAGAGCAGATCGCCAGCAAATCCTGTAGATACCACATATTTCCTACCGCTCCCTCTCACCGCTTCATTCTGCGGGGAAATGTGAGAGAAAATGGCCAAGTTGTAGTTTTAGAAATTGGCAGATTTTTTAACAATTACATGACTATGATAAAAGCAATAAAAGTAAGGTAGAAGTGATGCCTTTCATTGCTAACTAGTGGTTAAAAAGAGTGCAAGCTTTTCGGACCACAAAAGTTTCCTTCAGGATAAGAAAATCTACTTGAAAAGGGGACCTTTGTGGTCCTGAGAGCTTGGACTCTTTTTAACCACGATTTAGCTATTAAAGGTATCACTTCTACCTTACTCTTATTTTTCTATCCTATGAGCACACATTAGGCCTCGGGCATGGTCAGCGCTTAGGCGCTGACCCGTGCTGAGGCGCGCTCTCGCTTACCAGTGAGCCCCCGCAGCCGCAATGAGAGCGGCTTTAGCAGGGGCTCGCGCACGCTTCTGCAAGCGCGCGGAAGCGTAGGTCTTATCCAATTTTTAGTTTCAAGCACTCAAGGGAGCGCAGGGCCAGTCACGTGAGCGGTTCGCCCAATGAGGGCGAACCAGCTCCGTGACGTCACTGGCACGCCCCCGGACGGCGCGCAAACCAAGGCCAGGGAAAGCACCCGCTTTGCCTCAGCCTCAGCGCGCCTCCGCACGGCTGCTGCAACCCTGGACGCAGCCTAACCCTCCTCTAGCTGGGAGTGGGCTGAGTAGGAGACACTCACTGCTGCAGGCGCTGCGGATTTGTGTTTCAGGAGGAGTGTATTGATTGGCCGGCGTTCAGTCTTCATTCAGACCAGTTTACGGGTTTGAGTGTCACAACGTATTGTAATTATTACGGGGAAATCATTATCTCCTGCAACCAGCGTATAGTGGAATGTAACGTGTCAGGGAGGGTAACCCTACATTAAAGGGGGTGTGCAGGTATGCACTTCCTTCCTACTAACCCAGAGCCCAAAGCCCCCTGTAAACAGCTCAGGCTATACCTATCTTCCTTCTACTGAGGAGTATCAGGAGGCTGCGGGCTCCCCGGCGCATCGTGCCGGTTGAGAGCGAGAGGAACCAAACCGATCAGCGTCTATAAGTAGAGCTGATAGAATTATAGACTGGTGGACCAATCCCCTCACCCTGCTGTCAGGGGTGATGGGGAAAGAATTCCAGACCCACCTCGAGGCTAACCTCGGGGGCGGGCCACGGGGTATTGCAGCCCTAGCTCAGACCATCCTGTCGGCAGAGTGACTTGGAGGGAAGGAGAGGAGGAGGTCGTGGGAGGTGAGCGGGTTGTACCTCGCACGGGCGATTGTATTGTGGCTGCTGGAAGCCTTAGTGTTGGGATATCGTTGCTCTGTCAAATAAAGAGACTGTTCTGTACCCGTAAAGACTGTGTGTGATTTGGAGAGTATAACCCTGGGACCCGAGGGGTTCTTCTCTACCGGTCCTGTCCCATATTCCTGGGAGTATAGAAGAGGGAGGCGCTGCACCACTAAGAGATCATGGAGGCTACCACCCCAGAAGCCCGGTCCTGGCTCCCCCACCACATCGCGGGAAGCTCAGGCCCTCCTGTTCCTCACAGGTACGCACCACACCGCATGTAACCAGCCCCCATGCACCCCTCACACTCCCGTAGAGACTGGGGGGGGGGGGGGGAAACAGGGTTACACAAGGAAGGGAAACCATAATATAACTATAACAGGGGCTTCTGAGCACAGTTTGGTGAGTTGAAGGGACTAACATGTAGGATGGAGAGAAACACGCAAAGTGCACGTTCAAGCACATGAGAAATAAACATGCAACACACTCGCACAGTAAAATATCTTCCTAAAGAGAGACAGGTGGGAAGTGATATGCCCACTGGGTGGGATTTTAAATTGATTATCACCTCAGACATTCTGCCTATTAGTAAGTATTAAGAGGTGTAATTTCCCTGGTAAGTGCCATGAGGTCAGCTTGTGATTGTCTGATGTAGCTGAGGACAGGCAGTGCTGCCACAATGTCCCATTGCACATCAGAGAGGATCGCCTGCCTCAGGAATGAAGAGAATCAAGAGTAGAGGGAAAGAGGCAAAAAGTGACATTATAAATTGCACCACAAGGGGGAGTGGATTACAGCCACACATTAGGAAGGGGCCCGGCATGGGGTTGTCGGCTCCATAAAGGCTGCAACGGCCTAATAGACGTGAGCTTGGGGTTTGCCTGACCCCCCTCCCCCCACGGTGGGGAAGGCTGCCTGGGAGGGGGCAGGTAACGGGGCAGCCAAATGGCGAGGGGGACAGGGCATAAGGAGAGGGCCTCCAGAGGTGGGCCGCAGAACTAACGGAATTTCCTTACCTTGCGTTTCAGGAGCTGATCTGCATCTGACCAGACCAGGATGGAAGGCTTTGTGGACTCCCGGCGCTCCATCCTTCAGCCCGGACAGCTTCCCCACCAAGCCCAATCGCCTCCCGGTAGTCCAACGCGACCTTAGGGTTGCCACCACTCCAGGTTTTACCCAGAGACTACGGTTTTTCGCCACTTATCTCCGGCCTACGGGTTTACATAGTAAACCTCCAGGTGGCGGCGGGCGGCGTCTCCCGGCATCCTCGGTGTCCTCCCAGCATCTCCACCTGCAACTACTGCCAATATGGCTGCGTGGTGTGAAATGGCGCCGCGTTACCATGCCAATGGGGAACGCTACGTGATGTCACAATGTAATGCGTTGCCATGATGCCTAGGTGCCATAAGGCGTCCTGTTGTCATGGCAACTTGACACTGTGTGACATATTGACGGGAGTTGCTGAGGGAGATGTCCGGAGGATGCCGGGGGACGCCGCTGAAGGCAAGTGCTAAAGGCATTTTGCAGCGGTGCCCACTCAGCCCAAAAGTGCTTAAAAGAAACAAGGGCCACCGGCTAGCAAATTGACGCCAATTCAAGTAGAACGCATGACGCCATGGCTCCAGGCTTACGCCTGTCAAGTGAAACCGTATTTTCTCGAGAATGGTTTTAGCAGGTGTTTTATCATCCCGGTCACGGACAATTTAGGAATCACACGCGCAGGTCGCAATATAAAATCAGCCACCCCACATCGCGCTAGGCCGAGCGCGCTATGGCCTGCCTCAGAGGTACAGCCTTTTGTTCGCGTGGCGCAGAGTATGGACGCGGCCTAAATGTTGCAAGGATACATACAGACATCTGCAAATCTGGGATATAGAAAAGCTCTTACTCTGTTACTGGGGAAGCAGTGACCCTGTACATGAACAAAAGGACAAGACTAGGATAGTCTAAATCTTTATAAAGAGCGCAAAGGTGCTGACTGAAAACCAGCTCTTCATATAGAAAGCATAGAATCTATTCCGCTTCCTTTTCATTCATAACCATACGTATGTTCATAAGAGTGTATGCACTAAAATGCAAGGCATTGGGAGATATAAGGAAGGGGGTGCTGATGTTAGGTCCTGTAGCTGTAGCACATACTGCTGAATGCAGCAGCAGAGATTCAGGGTCTGTACAGGCATACCCCGGTTTAAGGACACTCACTTTAAGTACACTCGCGAGTAAGGACATATCGCCCAATAGGCAAACGGCAGCTTGCGCATGCGCCTATAAGCACGTCCTGAACAGCAATACCGGCTCCCTATCTGTACCGAAGCTGTGCGCAAGCGGGGAGACTATAGAGCCTGTTACAAATGCGTTATTTACATCAGTTATGCACGTATATGATGATTGCAGTACAGTACATGCATCGATAAGTGGGAAAAGGTAGTGCTTCACTTTAAGTACATTTTCACTTTACAAACATGCTCCGGTCCCATTGCGTACGTTAATGCGGGGTATGTCTGTACTTTAGTTTCAAAATTTCAATACATAAACACAGGATTTCCAAAATAACAGTTGTTAGGCTCTTAGGAGGAAAGGACTATTCCACCGGTGTGATGCTGTTTGTTCTGTAGTGAATTATTAAGTGTAGGTAAATAAAATGTGTTAGAAAAATGTGTATGGCTGTATTATTCAGCATCTGCTTTAACTGAATAACAGACTTCAACACCAGAGATTAGGTTAGACGTACGGAAGATCTTTGTTTGTTGTTACAATACAGAGAATCTGCTTTACTTCCAAAGTTTTTGATTCTGGTGCAAAGAGAGGAGAGCAGAGTTCCCATGGATGGGCTGGTAACATGCGAGTAACTTCCCACATACAGTATTGTGGGTGGGCATCATTTTCCTCTGGAGATTGCTCGTCTAAGTTCTTAAGGGAATAGCAAGGAGACACTTCACCTTTCCCAGCAATAAATGTTAGACGAGGAGGTGCGATATTCTCTGCACAGAATAGGAACATCTGGCAGAGAAGAGAATCAGCCTCCTTGACCAGACACAATAGAAAACAGGCTCCAGGGCACTCTAAAACGATCTGATTCTCTTCTGACTTTTTTGTCCTTGACCAGACACACATGCATTTCATGTCTATACACTTAGTATTTTTAGGAAAAAGCTTGTTCATATTGTGAAACATCATTGAATGGATGGATGCTTAACTTAATCTCTGACTCTGCTCCCTTTTTAAACACCTACAGAAAATGTTGGAGGCTCTGAAGCCCCCTTGACAGGAAAATAAAATACACCAACATTCTTTATGTAAAAATAGCGTGGGCTTAAGAATATGAACAAGAGCAGTCTTGTGTTCCAACAACTGTGTCCTGTTCCTGGGTACTCCCTGTGTGCCCACATCACACGCCTGCAAACAACAACTTCTCCGATTGGCTCAGCTGTTACACACATTTGTCGTACTACATACTACAGATCATTGCAGCGACAGACTGTTACTATGTGTTTATATTCAAGGACGGACATTATAATTGCAAACAATATTAGTGATTCCCCTTCATCACGAGAGAAAAGTTCTATCAATCTAGTTATAAGCAATAAAGCCCGTTCCAGAGGTCTGACATTGCTATGAAAGTGAGCATGCCCTAAGCATAGGGTGGACTTGTGTTAGCCCAGAGAAGACAAAATACACATGTAAGGTCAAGATAATCCCTTTAATGGCTAACTTAGGATAGCCAGCTTTCAGTTACATACAGAACCGCCAACTACAAGAGACGTATAGGGCAACTAATAAGTGACCAGAACGCTGATGTGAGCAAGAATACACTAGGCCTTTTCATGAATGAAATATCCCACTAAATGTGCCAGATGGGTTGCATGTTGCTGATATAGTCTCGAGATAAGGGCAGTTGTCTTGCCAGAGGTGGGAATAAAGTATGGCATCTGTGACAACTTTCTAAACATGGTCTTTTTAGAGCTAGCTTCAAAGCATTTTCTGTAGGGTTCTGTAAGGTCCAGGGGAAATGGCTAAGGAAGTATTCAACCTAAGAGTGTGTTTATTAAAAAAGAGAATATCATGTGATGGCATCTCCTCTGCATAATAAGTGTTAGAAATCTGTAATCGTGTCACAGAATGGCATGTTCTGACATCACACACTGCATGTTCTGACATCACACACTGCATGTTTAAGAGGTACTAAGGGACAGATATTCATTTGTCGCTCAGGTTTAGGGGTAAAATGCTTAATCTTGTTGCATCCGCCAGAAGCACCTGAATGTATTGATGTGATTCACGTGTGTGTAAGTATTAGTTAAGGAAAGTTATCAGTACATTTACATGTTGAGACAGGATTCAAATGTCGTTTGTAAAGGTGTTTTTTCCCTCTGTCATAAAACTGTCAATCTCACAGCTGATTTGCGACAGGGGTGGAGGGGCGGGATTATGTGGTTTCCATGGAGAAAGAATGTATTTAAAGAATAGCAATGTATTATAGATTTCGATTTCAACAGAGGTGTGTTTGGACCAAACACGTGATATCTCATGTTCTGTACCAGTGACCTCTCTGGGAGAAAACATATGACATCTGTCCTTACACAGGGCACCACACCAGGGTGTGAGGGAAAACCTCCATAACTACTGTTGGCAGGCCTGTACTTACCAGGGCTTACTGCCAACAGGGAAGATGTACGCAGTCATTATTATGCATGGCTACATATATAAAATATACATACATACCTTTGGGTTCACTGCATACTGATTGTATTCTAACAATGAGCGATGCCATAAAAAGATTTATACATTGAAGCAATAAAGCTTGAGAGCCTTAATTAGTAAGTAAAACATAAGCAGAGGAGAAAAACATTCAAGAATAAATATTTGACTTTACAGTATAAGGTTTTATTTTATTTACAATGTAATGTCAACAGATTTCCACCAGGGGGCGATATTGTGCAGTAACTGCAAACAATACCCTTATCTCTGCCTTATGATTTATAGGGTGTATAGTGCTAGGGCCTTATTATTTATAGGGTGTATAGTGCTAT
>WSYH01011576.1:0-20629 GCA_036426205.1 Ascaphus truei | reverse complement strand
TGGTATGTTTGCCGGATGGAACAATTGACGAGTCTGGTCAATGACACCGGCACAAATTTTCTAAAAGTATGGGCCCCTTGGCTAGACCAATCTGACATCCCTGGGGTGAATGCCACCAATATTCTGCAGTGATAATAGAAGATGCGTTCTCCTTCGGGGCAGCGGCACAGACAACGACAGGTTAGAACACCGATAGGGCAGACACGCGATGACCACGCGGAGACGGACAGTCGGCTCCCTCGAAACAACTACAGTGCCGGTGGCTCAAGAGCACAATCTGGAGACACATTCCATCTGGCCATCCTGACGGGCCGTCTTACCTGGACCCCCCACCCCTTCTCCCCCCCCCTTTTTCTTTTCCCTAAGTCTGTCCTGTACGTCTTGTAAGTCTTTAATTTTATTTCTCCCGCAGTTGATGCTGTAAAATAAAATGTTGGGTTCAGGGGCACTCATATAAGATAGCGGGTTGTCAGATATTGTACGTACTGTTCCTTGACCCAATAAAGAAATTTTTTGTTGAAAATTTTTTTTTTTATGCTATCCTGTTTCAACTCTGCCCTCTCGCAAGCTAAACAAGCCTACTTTTCTGCACTAATCAACATGCACAAGTCTAACCCACGCTGACTGTTCTCTGTCTTTGATACTCTACTCAAACCACCCTCAGCTGCCTCTCCTTCCTCCATCTCCGCTCAGGACTTTGCTGACTATTTTAAGGAAAAGGTGGAATCCATACGGCAGAACATCCCCTCTGTTTCTTCCCCCCATCCTACACCTCTTCCTAACTCTGCTCCTGCCTTCCTTGAGTCTTTTTCCACTGTCTCAGAGGAGGATGTGTCGCTGTTGATCTCCTCTTCTCCCTCTACCACTTGCCCTCTTGACCCCATTCCCTCCCATCTCCTAAAACCTCTAGCTCCTACTATAATCCCTACGCTTACACACATTTTTAACTCCTCCCTCTGCTCTGGAACCTTTCCATCCTCCTTCAAACATGCAACAGTCATACCATTACTCAAAAACAGCAAGCTTGACCCTACCTGTCTTTCTAACTATCGACCTGTCTCCCTCCTGCCTTTTGCCTCTAAACTCCTTGAACGTCTTGTATTCTCTCGCTTGCTCCATTTTCTCAACACCTATTCTCTCCTAGACCCTCTACAATCTGGCTTCCGCACTGCTCACTCCACCGAAACAGCCCTCACCAAAATAACTGATGACCTCCATGCTGCCAAAGACAGAGGTCATTACACTCTGCTCATATTACTCGACCTCTCTGCAGCATTTGACACCGTGGACCACCCTCTTCTCCTCCACATTCTCCATACTCTAGGTATTCGGAACAAAGCTCTATCCTGGATCTCATCCTACCTCTCCCATCGTACTTTCAGTGTCTCTTCTGCTAACACCTCCTCCTCCTCTATTGATCTCTCTGTGGGGGTACCCCAGGGCTCTGTCCTGGGACCTCTTCTCTTTTCTCTGTACACACTCTCTCTAGGTGACCTAATAACATCTTTTGGGTTTAATTATCACCTCTATGCCGACGACACACAAATATACTTTTCAACACCTGACCTTACACCTGCTGTACAAACCAAAGTTTCTGAATGTCTCTCTGCTATATCATCCTGGATGGCCCTCCGCCAACTTAAACTCAACATGGCTAAAACAGAGCTCCTCATACTTCCTCCAAAACCTGGCCCTACTACCTCCTTCCACATTACTGTTGGAACTACAATCATTCACCCAGTAGCCCAAGCACGCTGCCTAGGGGTCACACTCGACTCCTCTCTCACATTCGCCCCTCACATTCAAAACATTTCTAAAACTTGTCGCTTTTTCCTCCGCAATATAACTAAGATACGCCCTTTCCTCTGTTGTTCGACTGCTAAAACTCTGACTCAGGCCCTCATTCTCTCCCGTCTTGATTACTGTAACCTCCTGCTGTCTGGCCTTCCTGCCTCTCACCTGTCTCCCCTACAATCTATCCTAAATGCTGCTGCCAGAATCACTCTACTCTTTCCTAGATCTGTCTCAGCATCTCCCCTCATGAAATCCCTCTCCTGGCTTCCGATCAAATCCCGCATCTCACACTCCATTCTTCTCCTCACTTTTAAAGCTTTACACTCTTCTGCTCCTCCTTAGATCTCAGCCCTAATTTCTCGCTATGCACCATCCCGACTCTTGCGTTCTGCTCAAGGATGTCTACTTTCTACCCCCTTTGTATCTAAAGCCCTCTCCCGCCTTAAACCTTTTTCACTGACTGCCCCACACCTCTGGAATGCCCTTCCCCTCAGTACCCGACTAGCACCCTCTCTATCCACCTTTAAGACCCACCTTAAGACACACTTGCTTAAAGAAGCATATGAATAGCACTGTGGATATTCTGAACACAGGATACATAAAGATTGGCCCCCTGCAGACGCACTTACCAGAACTCCCTCCTACTGTCTCTGTACGTTCTCCCTACCTACCAATTAGAATGTAAGCTCCTCAGGGCAGGGACTCCTCTTCCGAAATGTTACTTTTATGTCTAAAGCACTTATTCCCATGATCTGTTATTTATATTATCTGTTATTTATTTGATTACCACATGTATTACTACTGTGAAGCGCTATGTACACTAATGGCGCTATATAAATAAAGACATTCAATCCAATACCCATTATCTGCAGAGAAGGAAGCAGGGATAGAACCTATTATCAGGGAATTACTTGCAAAGGGAGCGATAGAACCAACTGTCTCACCGTACAACACACCAGTTAACCCTGTCCCTAAACCTAACAGCTCGCAGTGGCGTTTTACACAAGATTTATGCGCAGTCAATGAGATAGTGCAACCATTAGCGTCTATAGTACCAGATGTCACAGCAATCATTACAGCCATACCTGCAACAGCGACATATTTCACAGTAATAGATTTGAATTCATCATTCTTTTCCATTCCGGGGCACCCCAACACAAGATCTTTGTTTGCGTTCACCTTTAAAGGTGATCAATTTTTTGCTGGTGTCGCCTCCCACAAGGGTTTTGCGATTCACCAACGGCTTACAGTACCATCGTGCGTATGACTCTTGCTGACTGGTGTCCGCCCGGTGACTCTGTTTTGCTGCAGTATGTGGATGATTTGCTACTCTGCCAAACGGAAGAAAAATGCACTCTGGACACTCACATCTCGCTGCTATGGGTCATAAGGTCTCACCACACAAGGTACAGATGGCGCAACAAACTGTCAAATATTTAGGCCTCATACTACAGCCAGGACAGAGACTCCTATCACCAGAACGAGTCAAGGTAATTGCCAATCTCCCCAAGCCCAAGACGAAAGCTGCTATGTTGTCTTTTCTGGGGATGATCACCTATTGCCGCCAATGGGTACCGAACTGTTCCCACTGGGATAACATTTTGAGACAATTGACATTGATGCATAAGCCAGACACACTGCAATGGACACCAGAGACTCTCACTGCATTCACCGCACTTAAGACTGCATTGTGTTCAAGCCCTGCTCTGGGCTTGCTTATAACCTGCCTTTCCATTTGTTTTGCAGCGAGACAGGCACCGCGGTTGTTGGCGTACTGGCGCAAGAGCATGGCTCGAGCTATAGTCCGGTGGCATTCTATTCTAAGAAACTGCAGGAGATTGTGCAGGGGTTCCCGGCATGTTTAAGACAGGTGGCTGCATGCGCTATTTTGGTAGAAACAGTACAACCTATTGTGCTGTCACACAAACTAACCTTGCATACATCACACCAGGTACTACATGTTCTCAGGAATCTCACTACGCAGCATATGATCGCACAGCGTAGAACAGGGTACGAAACCATCCTCACATCTACCTCAAATCTCACTTTCAAATATCACCCACCACACACTGGTCCAGCTCAAATTCTGACTAATCTGTTACTGCACAACTCTGACATAGACAATGAAGACCATGACTGCCTACAAAACATACACAACACGACGTCAGTAAGGAGCGACTTAGAAAGTACACCCCTTAAGGAGGGAGATGTATTGTTTGTAGATGGTTCATGCTCTAAACCCACAGATGGAGTATATCTGACAGGATTTGCAGTAGTTAGGTTACCAGACACAGTAATCTGTTCTGGAGCGTTACCGTTTGTTTCAGCTCAAGCAGCAGAGTTAGTAGCATTGACAGAAGCATGTAAAGCATCATCACAGAATACGGTAACCATTTACACAGACTCTCGTTATGCATACTGAGTGGTACACGATTTTGGCGTGATATGGAAAAATCGTGGTTTTGTAAGTGCCGATGGTAAGGGCATATCACATGCCACATTGGTAGAGCAGTTGCTGGACGCCATGTTGCTACCCAGTAAACTAGCAATTGTTAAATGTAAAGGACATGCTGGAGGACAGACAGATGAGGCCAAAGGTAATGAGTTGGCTAATTTTTACGCTAAAGAGGCTGCACAATCACAGATTATGTTTCCAGCCTACAACACCACTGTTGACACACAGCTCAATATGGTAATGACATGCCATCTCCCAGACTATGATCTTAAAATGTTACAGGAACTTGCAGAGGAAAAGGATGTAGAGCAATGGGAGGAAAAGGGTTTGAGCAAAGATGAGAATGGGATTTGGACTAAGGGCACAGTGATAGGTTTTCCTAAAATAGCTAGCCCTATTTTAATGTCACATTTTCATGGAATTGGGCATAAGGGAAAGAAAGCGACAGGTGATCAGATTAAGGAATTGTTTTTAGTAAGAGACATTGATCAGGTAGTCGAGACACAATTAGCCAGATGTCTAACATGCATCAGAAACAACACGCAGAGCACACGACCCGCAAAACATGAACATCTACCGCCACCTAGTGGCCCAATGGAGCAAATACAGATTGATTTCACACAGATGCCAACAGCTGCAGGAAAACTAAGATACCTACTGGTAATGGTAGATCAATTTAGCAAATGGGTTGAAGCATTCCCCACAACGAACGAAAGCTCAAAGTCCGTTGTAAAAATACTTTGTAAAGAAATCATTCCCCGGTGGGGATGCCCACTTCAAATAAATAGTGATAGAGGAACACATTTTACATCCCAGGTGACTCAAGGAGTTGCTAAGACTCTTGCTATAGATTGGAAGTTTCACATACCATACCACCCACAGTCTTCAGGTCAGGTAGAAAGGACCAATCGCACGATCAAGGATAAACTGCGTAAAGGAACAAATGGTACCTTGTCAAGATGGCCAGGTGTCCTTCCCGCAGTCCTTGCAGAAATCAGAATGACCCGAATAGTACTACCAAATTGTCACCATTTGAAATTTTAATGGGCGGCCGTTTCCAACTCCCTGGGCTCATGGTACGTATTGCCCGAAGGAAGTTGGAGACCTAGAACAAATTCAAGATAATTATGTTTATCACTTGATACAGAAATTGAATGGCATCTACGGTGATGTTTCTTCTTCTCTTCCGCTCCCTTCAGATAAGCCGACACATCCTTTCCAGCCCGGAGACAAGGTAGTGGTCAAGCGTCTTCCCGCCAAAGGAGGGATGACGGAGCCTCCCTATGGACTTCCAACCACGATCCTAGCAGTGATCCGTACAGCCGTGCTGACTGAAGAATCATCAACATGGATCCACGTGTCACGTATCAAATCAACGAAGGAGTAGAGACACGGTTTCAAATCCATGAAGGAGTAGAGACACGATTTCAGAAGAATCGGCTCAAATGTATAGACTTTCTTGCAATATTTAGCATATGTATATTATTGGTATGCGTTATTCACCACATATGCGTGAAAGAATTAGTTAAGACTCATACTAGCACCTCTGTTAGCTGCCCTCTCCACAGTTCACCAGAAAGCTCTTTTTCCTCTGGGGAAGGTGAAATCTCTTCTCTCCTTTCCAGAGAACAAGATGAAATCGAAACCCATGTACCACAGGTCCAGTCTAACTTCTCCAATCTGCCAGAAAAACATTACACACGCTCCAAACGTATGGCTTCATTTCTGACAGCAGTCAAAACTAATATCTGGAAACATTTGGCTGTTGAGGTACTGAATGTGTCACATTTCTGTTTAGCTGACATGACCAGCACAACTGACATAATCACAAGCTGTTTAATAGCAGTACCCACACCAGTAGAGATTTTGTTAAAAGTGTTTAGCACAGGCAATAATGATAGTTTGGCAGAAGATCATGATGTGCGACAGCATTTCTCTATATATGAATACTGTCGTGACTGTCCCCAGTGTATTGGTGAAAAGTGGGCTAATATAACACAAATTAGGACCCAGAATATAACACAGGGTGGCATATGTTATCAAATGACATGTAATCCTGAAAAAATAGGCAAATGTAAACAAGTACAATTGACACCCTCAACATCCACCAATAAGACCCAAATATTGTGTAATCGAGCTGATGATAGATGTTTCAACGTCAATAACACTATGAGCTGTAATCACACAATAAGCACACCAAGTCATATATATTCTGTTAAACTTCCCGTCGGATGGTTGTTTTCTTGTGGTAATACTACGTACACATATATACCAGGAAACATCTCCAGGGGACCATGTACTCTCACCAGGTTAGGGATAATGATGTTCTCTGTAGAACCTGGCCCAAATCAAACCAAAGTTAAGAGATCCACTGCTTCAGTCACTGAAGAATGCAATTCACATGTGCTTCTACTATCAGATGCTGAAATTCTAAGTCTAGCAGTCTCCCTTGTTGGAGTACCTGGATTGGCTGTGTATTCAGCAAAAACTATCAAGAAACTGGCATGTGCTGTAGCCAAGGGGTTAAATCATACCTCCCAGGCCCTAGAAGAACTGATGTTAGATTTACAAGGTACACGCAAAGCAATTTTAGAAAATCGTGCGGCAATTGATTATCTTTTGCTTAAACATGAGCATGGATGTCAAGATTTTGAGGGAATGTGCTGTTTTAATCTATCTGATCATTCAAAGTCTATGCAGAATCATATGTCCAACATCAAAAGTCTTGTTGCAGACATTGCTGAGAGAGTCGATCAGTTTGATTGGACTTTTGGGTTAGGCACATGGATTGGAGAGTTGGGAAAGAAAATTATTATTATGGGACTGATATTTATCGCTTGCATGTTTGTAGTATTAGTTATTATTTCATGCTGCAAATTAATGTGTTCATCTTTATGTAAAATGATTATGCCTTCTGTTAAGTCAGTTAATCACACATATGCTTCACTGAACATTAATGCCCCTATTCCCGGTTCCCCAACTGTAACATATAACTCTAGAACTACAACCACCAGTGTCCCGATACCTCTAGGGGATTATGATAATATTCAAATCCAGTACGAGACCCCTGTATCCTAGGGATTGTCATTTTGATGACAAAAGGAGAGATTGATAATGTGTGTATCCATTTTGACTGCTATATAACCATTTTATACTGATTATGCCATTATGCCATTATGCTTTTTAGTCAGATGTTAAACTGACCTTTTACCCACTTAATGGTGGCCGAACTACTGAACTATGTACTGTATGTTCAGACTATTTCACCATGTAGAAACAGGAAGTTTAGTCAGCTGTGCTTAGCCTGGATGTATGAAATGTCTTTACAATGTCTGAACAATGAAATGTCTTAACAACAAGAATTATGTCGCTTCCTAGACTGCCCCATGATCGGGCAGCTAGACTAGTTCCCAAATCGTAACTTTCCATCAGTCACTTTCTAGATAAACATAAAGGGAAGTAAGTTTCTCACGTATACGTGTTTTTCTATGCTCGCTCGCCTATATAACCTGACTGTAAACTATTAATAAACAGGAGAGGTTTTTGACAAAGCTCACTGGTGTCTGACTCAATTACTTCTCCGAGCTGCTCGTCTTTTCCTGTCCAACACTTTAAGAGTGGGTTTAACGGCCTCCGGAGGTGATCATCCAAAGTACGAGAGAAGGTTCCTACGCAGCACCGTAGAGAATATATTTTTCACAGATCATCCAGTTGTGGGCTATGCAAAGTGTGTAATCTTTGATGGATGGCGACGCGGTACAGGTGTTAAAAGTGGGCGTAATGTGAGTCATTAACGTATAAATACACCATCCATTTTGTGGATTCACTGCACATTGAATGCACATTGAATACACATCGACTAAACATCGAATATACATTTTTGTGCTTGTATTTCTTTCTACTCGCAGCTATGCCTGTTAAAAAGATTTCAAATGATCTCAGCATGAGAATTAAGGAGATGTACACGAGCGGACAACGAATTGCAGATATCCAACGCTGATTAGCTGCTTCTGGCCTCGTTGTGCCACACGGAAAAACCAAACAACGCACAAGGACACCAACGGTAACTAACGTGTAAGTATATTTATATAACTATATAATACAGTATATCTATTATTGTTTATATTGCTGCATATTAATATAACTATATAGTGTAGATCTAACTAATTTTATAGTTATTTCGGTATATTTATATAACTACAGTATATAATACAGTATATCTATTATTGTTTATATTGCTGCATATTAATATAACTATATAGTATAGATATATCTAATTTTATAGTTATTTCGGTATATTTATATAACTACAGTATATAATACAGTATATCTATTATTGTTTATATTGCTTCATATTAATATAACTATATAATATAGATCTATCTAATGTTATAGTTATTTCGGTATATTTATATAACTACAGTATATAATACAGTAAATCTATTATTGTTTATATTGCTGCATATTAATATAACTATATAGTATAGATCTATCTAATTTTATAGTTATTTCGGTATATTTATATAACTACAGTATATTATACAGTATATCTATTATTGTTTATATTGCGGCATCAATAATTGTTTACTGTAAATGATGTGCTACTTGTGGCCTACTGCAACTGTAACTTACCGGTACACTGTAGGGAGACAACTCTTCTGGTCGACAAAATAAGTGAAGAGAATGATGAGAAGAGTGCCTTAAGGGTCAAATACACTCTGCTGCAAAATCACAATCTCACTGTATCCGAGACCAGCATAACGAAGATGAGACGCAGAATTGGATGGAAATATGGACGTGTGCGATTAGTACTGGACAGTACAGGAGGTTAAAGTGTTGTTTAAGAAACTGTACTGTACCTATAAAATTATTCCTTGTCATTACAGAGCGTACCCTATGATAAGGGACGTTAACAAGATCAAGAGAGTGGTTCAGGCCCAGGCATGGATCGACAGTGGAGAAACTTTTCAGGATTGCATCTTCACTGACGAGTCTACTGTATCGCGGGAGAGATTTGCCACATTTGCATTCCACAAAAAAGGTCGCATATCTATGAAACCACGTCCAAAACACCCAGTGAAGATGCATGTGTGGGGTGCCATCTCTAGGCGTGGACAAGGATGCATTGACATCTTTGAAGGTAAAATAAGTCACACGCTTTTGCCTTATGCACTGTACTGTACTAGTGTGCCGTTTTTTGAGCACTTTTCTTTTCTTGTTATAGGAATCATGAATAAAGCTTTATTCCAAGAGCAAATTGTGCCTGAGATTGTGGAATACATCACACGTGAGTTCCCAGATGGTCACCGTTTCTACCAGGACAACTATCCGAAGCATACCGCGTCAACTGCGCATATTCTTGAGCGGTATCAACTGGGTGAAGACGCCAGCGGAGTAAGTGCGGTAACCGTGTCTCATTTTTTCCCACTATTTTTACTGTGTATCTCTTTAACTAATTGTCCTTTTTTTTCCCCCTCCAATGACAGATCGCCAGACTTCAATCCTATCAAAATGGTCTGGCATCAGCTGAAGGATCATATCCGAAAAGTCGTGAAACCCTACAAAAAAGATGAGTTGGCGCAAGGCATAATGAGTTTTTGGAACGATGTACTCACCGTGGAACAATGCAATAAATATATTGACCATATTGTGACTGTGTTGCCCATTGTGATCGAGCGTAATGGGCAAGCATCAGGAAGGTAGTATGGTATAGTACTGTACTGTAGTATGGTAAGTACAGGCACACCAAGTACAGTACTGTATGATACAGGTAAGTATGGCACAGATTTTTTCTTTCCTGAGAGAGCAGCACTGGCCATTTGGTTACAAAGTTTTTAACAGTAGTCACAGTATACAGTAGTTCCAGTATAGACTAGTTTGACAATACTAACTGCATACTGTAGTCCAATATGGAGTAACTATACAGCACACAATGCCATAATATGCACATACCTGCACAATTTTTTTCTTTCCTGAGAGAGGAGCATTAGCCATCTGGTTGCAGAGTATTTAACAGTAGTTACAGTATACAGTAGTTCCAGTATAGACTAGTTTGACAGTACTAACTGCATACTGTAGTCCAATATGGAGTAGCTATACTGTACACAATGCCATAATATGCACCTAAGTGCACAATTTTTTTATTTTATTTTCTTTTCAGAGAAAAAAAGGATGGAAAGGGGGAGGGGGGGTATCATGTGTACATTGTGCGAACTGTATGTACAGTAAAGTGTATCAAAAGTGCAGTCATGATATACACAAAACCTCCCCTCCCTCAATGAACTACACAGAATGAGGAAGAAGATAAAGACAGAAAATTTTATATTATTATATTTATTATTATATATTATTAATTAATATTATTATCAATGTGCATTATTCATGATTATCCACCGGCCCTCAATTTTCAACTGACAGAAGAACTGAATAAAGACTGCATTTTGCATTATTCATGATTATTTGTATATTTGTATTTTTTGTTCCTGATAAAATAAAATAAATATTTCTTTGCATTCATGATAATCATAATCATTGACATCCCCCCCTACACCAAAGAAAAAGAAAGAATGACAAAAATTGGTAACTTACTGCATCAAAAACATGAATTAGATTATGACAAATCAATCATGTGCCGTCAAACGTAAAGTGTTGCAGTCAAAAGCTACACCACAGATTGAATATCGTAATGTCAAGATGGTTGAGGCAGGAACATGTTCATTCATGTTTTTTTTTTTGGTCACTCTTGAACTTCGCAAGCAAATCATGCATGCGCAGTAATAATAAACTACAGCTCCCTTCCCAAAGAGGATTACACGCAGGCGCAGAGAGGTGACTCAAATCCAACAATAGGAAAATTAATGAATGGTTTTGTAGAGGTGTCGATAAGAGGTTCAAATCCTTGAGCGAGCCTTGTGTGTGTGTGCGTGAGGGAGGGGGGTACAGGGTACCGCTACATGAAGGATTAGCTGTCCTGTAGTTCAAATACATGACATATTTTCAAAACGCAGGTCATCATAATAATTTGATCCCCCCACCCCCAAATACATAAAAATCACACAAATCAATCATGTGCAGTCAAACGCACAGTGTCACAGTCAAAAGCTACAGCACAGATTGAATATCGTAATGTCAAGATGGTTGAGGCAGGAACATGTTCATTCATGTTGAGAAAATAATAATAAAAAATGACGAGAAAAAAAAAATATATATATTTTGGGTCCCTCTTGAACTTCGCAAGCAATTCACGCATGCACAGTAATAATCAACTACAGCTCCCTTCCCAAAGAGGATTACACGCAGGCGCAGAGAGGTGACTCAAAGCCAACAATAGGAAAATTAAAATATTTTATTTTATTTTGAACTTTTTTTCCCCCAATGAGCATTAATAATCAACAATGAAGAATACAGTAAATCAAAACTGAACGTTATAGACGCATGAATGTTATTGAAACCAAAAAGCCATCCGTTCAAAGGAATGGCGTGGGAGAGGTGTACTGTAGATAAGAAGTTGAAATACTGCAGTGCAGTACATTATCCTGTGTGTGTGTGCGGGGGCGAGCGAGGGAAGAGCGCTATATACGCCGAAATGTGATACTGTTACAGAACACGCCTATGCGTTTCAACAATGTTCAAATGAGACATACATGCATGTATAAATATGCAAATTTACAATTACTGCGCGCGCACACGCAGACTGTGTACTGATGTTGGTTGAACTGCTACAGTATTAGACTTTGAAGACAACAGCTCGCGAACGCCCACATGTGTTTTAGACGGTATTGCAGTATTGCAGATAGCGCTAAGAATATGCTAATATTACGAGCGCTAAAATATATTAGAAGATATTCCGGAAATAAAAAATATATACTGCATTTGCCCGCGTTTATCAGAGTTGCGCCGCTATGGTCGCATTAGGATAAAGGCGGCCGCAGCTGTAGTTCATAAAAAGTCATCCATGTCATTTTATTTTGGCATTTTGATCACATTATTGTTGTACAACCCTACAAGCTAAGGTATAATAGGCTATTTATTGTGTTATGACAAGAATACTAATACAGTTTGCAGTTAACAAGGGGTAAACTTATAAAGTTTATTTACACTTTCCCCCTTAGTCAGTGGTAACTGGAGAGTGTCAATTTTACTATTAGTATAAATAGTTAGTTAGATCAAGGAAGGCACGAGAGCAGCTGAAGTGGCACCCCATGTAAGTGTCCAAAAGGTAAGTGGCCAGCAGACAACATACTACTAGTAGGCAGGAGACTTAAAAGAGTATTTTACTCAAATAGGCTGTGTCTTGACCTGTAAATTATCACATAGAAACCTCACTTTGGGCAGGCCTGCCATATCCTTCAAAGTCAGTAACCTCATTAGGTAGGAAGGACCCTGGGAATCTGTGTGCCAACTTGGTGGTCAAAGTTTTTTTTTTTTTTGCTTGGGGAGATTGTTTTACTGAAGAATAAAAATAGAGATTATAAAATAAAAAAAGCACTTTTTTTTGTCAGTGCAGGCGTCCTTTTTCTTTCAAATCCTCAATTTTTATAACTGAGTGGGAACTTTCATAACTTAATTTTTGTCTCCTTAGTAACGCAGCAGCCTTCCTAAAGGCAATGGGGCTCATTCACTACACTTTGATAAGTGCATTAATGTACTATAAGTGCCCTTTTAAAGCGATATTGCATGTGTAGTTATTCACAAAGATTCGATAACAGGGCAATAACACACTAAAATGGCTTTTTAACGAGCTATAACACTTTGACTATAACAAGTAGCTAAAAAAATGCCCAAACTCGATTTTTTTGCAGCAATTGCTATTCATTAAACTCCGATATGCATATTGTACTATAAAAACTTGCATTCTTTTCTCGCAATCGAAAGAGTGGCGAGATCGGAAATGCGATTTGCATATCAAGGAGTGTCTTTTATTTTTACTGCATAGGTTTGAATCCGGTGGTCTCCAGAGCTGACCCGCATATTTATTTCAGCTCCGGAAACCCCCGGATTCAATCCTATGTAAAAAAATTAAATTACAGCCAGTTTCAGTACCTCAGCGGCTAACCGCTAAGGTAATGAAAGTGTTAAATAGCAGGCACTTTAATTTACTTAATGCTGGCTGCGTAATGTTTTATTTTTAATGGGCAAATGTGCTATTATCCATATCTGGATAATAGGGATTTTGCCCATTACTGTACTGTATGTGTTGGCGGGAGGGGGGAGGGGGAGTTGTTGGGGGTACAGGGGGCAGGTAGAGGGGGTGGGTGAATGGGAGCACGTGGCTAGGGTGGGTGGTTAGGCCTACCAGGTGGGTAGCCAGGGGGGTTAACCCCTTCAGTACCATATATGGTAATGAAGAGGCTAACTCCTCCAGTATCCTTACTGTTAGGCCTAACCCCCCACCCTGGACCAAGTACCCCCCATTCACCAACCCCCTCTACCCCCAAGAAACCAGGTACTGTGGCTTAACCCCTTCATTGCCTTAGCAGCTAGCCGCTAAAGTAATGAAGCTGTTTTAATGTTTAAATCATTGTTTAAATCTCCCACGTCACGTGACTAGCACATTTAAATGCACAGGAGTTACCGGCACCCCATACCAGGGCCTGTAACTTGGAAAGCAAGGGGTCCCTGAGGCTTAAATTAATGTGGTTCAGCTTAGAAGACCCCCTGCTTCAATACTCTTTTATTAAAATTAACATTAAAACTGTGTGATGGCCTGTAAGAGCTGTGCATCTCTCTCCGTGCAGCTCTTCCAGGCTGCAGCTTAAGCAAACACAAGTACAGTAGTGCGATAAGTATTGGGGAAAAGAAAAACACAAAAAGTAGTACGATGTTGCATTTTTTTACCACACTTTATGTTATTTTTCTTAGCGAATACCGTTTTTACACACATTTCTTATAGTGCAGTAAAAACATGCAAACCCGATCGGTAATGCACTGAATGTATCGAAGTTTAGGGAATGAGCCCCATTGTCTCCAATGTGGGGGCACAGACATCAGGAAAAGGGAATCCGGGAAAAAATTATATAGTGTAGTAATTATGCTGGGGAAAAAATGGTACATTCTCTCACGGGTTGTTTTAGAGTCTCTTTCGATCCACTAGCTCTTTACAAACTTCTCACTATGACATCTTATGATTATCTCATGCAAGTGAGATAATAAGTACATAATGTAACACTGGCATTTAAAATCCTTCAGTAGGAGATGTGTGCAGATGTGTTATTTTTAGTTTTTTTTAAAGAGAAAACAAAGAGGCTTTTATTCACCACAACTTTCAGAACATAAAATAGCTTTCACTAGCAAAATGGGGTTAAACGGAAACAAAACAACCTACTGTCACGGCCCCTTTTATTCACCAACATCACCGCATTTTTCCGGGATTTTTTTTCAAATGCCGCGCACTTCATTGCGTTCGTGCCGCATTCATACCGCATTCATGTTGCATTCACAGCCGCGGTTGATGCGCGGTTGATGTGTTTATTGAGAACGGTTCGGATTTAATTGGTTGCAATACTTCGCGTGTCCGCCAGATGGCAGATATTCATGAATTCTAATGCGCATGCGCTTCAGGACATGTGTCGACTTGCAGGTGTTTCATTTAAAAAAGATACCACAGTGGCCTATTGTAAATTGGCCTTGGGACTGAAGGAAGAGGTTACAATAATGTATCAATTTAGGCTTTTCACATTAAAGAAAAAAAAGCACCAGTTTCTGGTTATTGTCCAGAGAGTCCCGACATGAGTGCACCACTGCAGTCCGTGTTCCAAAAACCAGACAGAACGTACGCTTATTTAATATGGGCCGCGATTAATGCAACAGATGATAAGATGGTAACAGTTGTTCAAATGTATCAGTATTTTATCGAAAACTATGACTTTTACAAATTTTCACCAGCTCCTCATGTGTGGAAGCGTGCAATAAGGAAAAAGTTATGTAGCGATCCATGTTTTTTTCGTATTGATCCCGAATTTATTGGAGGGTATTGGTGTGTATCACCGGGTTTTTCCCATATCTATGATGCAGACGGCAAAAGGCGAAAGGTCGTGTTAAAACCAAGTAAGAAACGTCAGTCGCTGGCAAGCAATGCGCCAGCACCAGCACCAGCACCGGCTGCCAATAATGGTCCGACCGTCAGTGACAACCCTTGCTGTCTGTCCCCGCACGGATACCTGCAGCCTGAGACGGATTTCGCGTTCCGTTTTCGAGCAAGCTTGCATATACCTAAGCGATTTCCAGCCTCATCAGCTGACTACAAGTGTAGTAGTCCCGCTGTCACCTGTCAACGTATATGATCAAGAATACTGGACTGGCAGTGGCCCGGCGCCGGCGCCAGCTGAATGGGAAATTCTATGGTGAGTAATGTTGCCCTATTTTATTCTGTTTTTTTTTATTTTGAAAATATCAATATCAGTGCGATTCAAAAGTCAAGCGATTCTCCTCTAAGCAATATCATTGGCTGAGCAGCTTCTACAATACTGTAGATACTGAACAATTGGTGGAACGCTAGGCGCATGCGCATTGGAACCTTTTTGAAACGCATATGCGTGTCATCACATCGACGGGAGGCGCATGCGCATGTGAACAGGAGACGCCTCCCGAGAAAATTATTGGTGGGACTGACTGGGAACTTCTTTAGGAGACCATTACAGTAAAACTTTTATTTTTGTTTTTCCTCAGAAAAGAAAACTTTGTAATCTCAACGGCAAATGGAGGGATTTCGATGGATAATATCGCTTTGTGTAACAATGCCTGCACATTGCTGAATCGGATTTAAAAAACCACATACCGGAGTCTACAGTTTATATATATATACTTTATAATAAACCCGAGAAAATAAAAGGATGCATTTATTCTACATGTATTCCAGTACATATGTGTATTCTATACCCGTACAGCATGTATTGTTGTAATATACTTTAGTATATTTAGTATACTTAATGTACAGTACTGAGCATGCCTACAGTATACAGTACAGTACAGTATGCCTGGACAGTACTGTACATTCTAGAAACACTGTATTTCGTTACAGTATAAAAGGAGACAATGGAACAATTTAAAACAAATCAACATTTTCTTTTATTGGTGGAGCAAGTACAAAAACATTTATTTACAAATACTGTACAATGTAAAAACATTTTAAGTGCACAGCAATTCAAAATATCCACAGGTGTATGGTTTATTGCTAGTGAAAACATTTATGTACAGAAAGTCAAAACATTTACAGTAGGATGGTGTACCGAACAGTCAGTCAGGCCTGCACAACTCCAGTCCTCGTGGGCCGCAAACAGGCCCGGTTTTCAGGATAACCTTGAAAACCAGGCCTGTTGGCGGCCTTCGGGGACTGGAATTGTGCAGGTCTTGTGTAAGTAAAAACATTTATTTATTAATACAAGTTAAAACACGCAACATCTCCTTTGTTAAAGTACAGCAAGTCAAAACATGTACAGTACAGCACAACAGTATGGTGTTATTAAAAAAAATTCTTTATTCAGAAAATTGAAACAACGCAACATCTCCTTTATTAAAGTACAGCAAGTCAAAAACATTTACAGTAGGATGGTGTACAGAACAGTCAGTCAGGCCTGCACAACTCCAGTCCTCGAGGGCCGCAAACAGGCCCGGTTTTCAGGATAACCTTGTTTGTGGCCCTCGGGGACTGGAACAAAACATTTACAAAAAATAAACAACAGTTGAACACTCACGCAAATGCGTACCCCACCAGATTGTCCTTCCAGGGCCGATGCCTTGTATGGCACAAAATGCCATTAATGCAGTCTCGAACGCTTTTCATTAAAGGATCTGTAATTGAAAAAAAGCGCCGCAATTCCTCCAAAATTGTCTTTCTTAAATTATCAGGAAGCGCATTTTTTTCACGATTTCCTTCATAGTTCACTTTGTAGGCCCACTCGCAGTACACCAAGTAGAACACGTGGTGCTTAAAAATTAACAAGGCATACTTGTGGGGTACACCAGCACTCATCACCCTATACTTCTCCCTGAGTGCTGGTGGCAGCTCGCGCAGGATGATGTCAGGCACCGTATCGATGCAAGCGAATGTAGGTTGGGCTCTGGAAGCGGGTGTTCTTCTGTGAGCGGGTGTGCTTGTGGCGGCGAGCGAGGGTAGGTTGTCTGGGAGGAAGCTTTCCTCCTGTCTTGGTCGCCGTGTTGTCTCCTGGCGTGGTCTTGACGGGGTTGTCATGTTATCCTCCTCTTCAACGGCATACATGTACACAAAATCTTCTGGTGGAGGGTGTGCGCTTGCTGATGGAAGGTGGTCGAAGGTCCCATTCATCACATCCATGCCACCCTCCTGCTCCAGCGTCGGGGATACAGGGGCAAGAACACCGAGCAAATGATGTATCCCCGCTATGTCAGTCTCTATCTTCTCCATCCGTTGATCCATCTTCTGCATCCGTTGATCCATATTTAGCATGGTCTCCAGAAGCAGATCTATCTTTGCCAGCACAATAGAGTTCCCGGGGATATCCACACTTATCCCATTCAGCATGCAGTCTAAAGAGCTGGTTCTTGTGCATGGCGTGCTGTGGACATCTGGGTGGATGGGTGCAACGGAGGATGAGATGGGGGTTCCATGGAGAGAAGAGAAGATGGAGAAAGTGACCTGTGGATTTCCGGGCGAGAAGCGGCAGAGTCGTCTAAGCGCAATGGAGAAAGTGACCAGTGGATTTCAGGGGCACCAGCAGCCGCATCGTTAAAGAGCAGTGGCGAAGATGGCCTGTGGGTTTCCGGGAGAGCGGCAGCAGCGTCGTGGACGACTAGTGGAGAAGATGGGCTGTAGATTTCACGGAGAGCGGCGGCAGTGTGCTATCATGCACACTGAAAAACCAGACAACGCACGAGGACACCAACGGTAACTAACGCGTAAGTATATTTACATAACTATATAATAGTATATCTATTATTGTTAATATTGCTGCATATTAATAGAACAATATATTGTGTAGATCTATCTAATTTTATATTTATTTCTGTATATTTTTTATAACAACAGTATATATTGTTTATATTGCTGCATTTTAATAGAACAATATATTGTGTAGATCTATCTAATTTTATAGTTATTTCTGTATATTTTTATAACAACAGTATATCTATTGTTTATATTGCTGCATATTAATAGAACAATATATTGTGTAGATCTATCTAATTGTATACTATTTTTACTGTAAATGATGTGCTGTGCTTGTGGCCTACTGCATTGTAACTTACCGGATTGTTGTTTTTCTGTACATTGTAGGGAGACAACTCTTCTGGTCGACAAAATAAGTGAGGAGAATGATGAGAAGAGTGCATTAAGGGTCAAATACACTCTGCAGGAAAATCACAATCTCACTGTATCCGAGACCAGCATAAAGAAGATGAGACCCAGAATTGGATGGAAATATGGACGTGTGAGGTTAGTACTGGACAGTACAGGAGGTAAAAGTGTTGTTTAAGAAACTGTACTGTACCGCTAAAATTATTTATTCCTTGGCATTACAGAGCGTACCCCATGATAAGGGATGTTAACAAAATCAAGAGAGTGGTCCAGGCCCAGGCATGGATCGACAGTGGAGAAACTTTCCAGGATTGCATCTTCACTGATGAGTCTACTGTTTCGCTGGAGAGATTTGCCACCTTTGCATTCCACAAAAAAGGTTGCATATGTATGAAGCCGCGTCCAAAACACCCAGTAAAGATGCATGTGTGGGGTGCCATCTCTAGGCGTGGACCAGGATGCATCGTCATCTTTGAAGGTACAGTAAAATGTATGTCACACGCTTTTGCCATACGCACTGTACAGTGTGCAGTTTTTTGAGCACTTTTCTTTTCTTGTTATAGGAATCATGAATAAAGCTTTCTTCCAAGACAAAATTGTGCCTGAGATTGTGGAATACATCACACGTGAGTTCCCGGATGGTCACCGTTTCTACCAGGACAACGATCCGAAGCATACCGCGTCAACAGCGCATATCCTTGAGCGCGGTATCAACTGGGTGAAGATGCCAGCGGAGTAAGTGCGGTAACCGTGTCTCATTATTTTACTGTGTACTGTATCTCTTAAACTAATTGTCCTTTTTTCCCCCTCCAATGACAGATCGCCAGACTTCAATCCGATCGAAATGGTCTGGCATCAGCTGAAGGACCATATCTGAAAAGTCGTGAAAGCCTCCAAAAAGGATGAGTTGGCGCAAGGCATACTGAGTTTTTGGAACGATGTACTCACCGTGGAACGATGCAATAAATATATTGACCACATTGCGACTGTGTTGCCCATTGTGATCGCGCGTAATGGGCAAGCATCAGGAAGGTAGTATGGTATAGTACTGTACTGTAGTATTGTAAGTACAGTATGATACAGGTAAGTATGGCACAGATTTTTTCTTTCCTAGTAGTAAGAGTATACAGTAGTTCCAGTATAGACTAGTTTGACAGTACTAACTGCATAACAAACAACAATAATACCCTTTACAAGCGCTAATCTACAAGTGCAATTAACTCACAGTGGTGGGAATTTTGCAATAAAAAGGTGATGTGAACGTGATCACTCAAGGTGAGTGTAAACCACTTCTAAGTGGTGAGTGAGCTGCCAGAGAGACTAATAAACAGATTTCCCAACCTGTAAAACAAATAAAAATACAAAATAAAAGTCCCGGCGCTATAAATGTCCCAGATACCGTGATCCAAACGGAAAGTCCCAGATGGAAGATTCTCAGATAGAAGATTCTCAGATGGATGGTATAGGATATTTTCACAGTACAGGATAATTTCACAGAGTCCCAGGGAGTTGATATGTCCCTTTAACGATGTCCGCAATGATTCTGTGGAAACATAAGAGGTACACACCAATTGCGCAGTATGCCACTACTCCTGACCCCACTCTGACCAGCGGGCAAAGAAATCCTACTTACAAGATAGAGTCTTGTATGTTCGAAGGAGAGAATCTGTGACTGTGTCTCTGCTCTGTCTCGGTGTTTCACGGATCCCACGTGACCGGCAGCAGTGATCTCCTATTCCATGCAGCGACCAGCACTCACAGGTGACGTAAGCCAGGCATGTCATGCAGGAACAGAGGATTGACACAATGGTGTAATACGTTTAACACTTTATTAAAATACTTTAAAACACAAATCACCCACACTTACAATAAATGGGGGATGACTATGTAACTCACGGATGCCGTCCGCAACTTGTCTACAGCCTGTTGCACACTAGGGAGCCTTCCTGAATGGCGTTATCTGAAACTCCTAGCCGATGACGTCAGCGGCAGGGCGGTACAGGTACGCTCCAACAGCAACGAAGAGACTATGGTGGCTGGACCGGCTCAAACACTAAGCTCCTCCTCCCTACGCGTTTCGTGACTCTGCGTCACTTCCTCAGGGGATCCCC